>PVIR01002454.1:0-102515 GCA_004026965.1 Petromus typicus
CATCATGATTGCACTCCATAATGGGGATTTGTACCAGTATAAGACACAACTTAATTCTCATTTTTTCCCATAGCCCTACTCACCCTACCACCCCCCCATATACATAAAATTTGTTTCCTTACTTTTTTGTTACAATCTCAACATTGTCCCCTTTCACCTTATTTTACATTGAGCATTTTCTATTTCACAATATATAACAAACAATGCTAGGACTCATTTACATCTTCATTTTCTCATAGCAGAGAAAAGATGCGATATGTACCTATCTGTGCCCTATTTATTTCACTTATGAGGATATCCTCAAGGTATGTCCATTTAAGTAGAAATGATTCAAACTTATCATTTTTTATGGCAGAGTAGTACTCCATTCTGTAAAAGAACCACAGCTTTTTTATCCAGTCTCCATATTTTTAACTCGTTCATTTAGACATCTGAGCTGCTTAATCACTGTATGAGCCAAGTTACCTTGAATTCTTGCTTCTCTTAGGGCCCCTGTCTCTATCGAATTGTGACTATCCTCGAAGGCTTAGTCTTCAATGCTGTGTTCCTTCTAGTTACAGTTTATTCTCAAAATTCAACCACTACTTTTGTGTTCTTCCCTGAAGGCACAAGAAGTAATTCACTGGGAAAACATGAGATGAGAATTGCAGAATTTTAGAAGATCTATTTTTCTATAAAAACATGATGTTAAAGATTAAAGAAGGCCACTTATTCCCTTTCTTGATTAAAATTAAAACAACATAATTTTTTTTAAAAAAAAGACAGAAAAGGGAAAGGGTAAGTAGTCTTTCAGGCTAACAGTAAAGTGTCTATATTACACTTTTAAATCTAGACCTACTTTTTTCTACAATCATATGTAGTCCTTGATCTAGTATGACTTAAGTCAAAGAAACCCAAATGTTTCCAGAATGTATTAGGTTATAACTCTTTAAAAAAATCAACAAAAGTTGTTTTTTCAAATATCTTAGACCATGTTTGTCCCACATCTAACTAACTCTCTTCCATGTTGGAGAATGACTGATCTAGAAATAAATGACCTCCTGCGGAAGCCCCAAGGCTACTGACTAGTGGATGAGCACAACACGAAATGCCTTGTTAGCAGATTCCTCGTGATGTTCTCGAGAACAGTGGGAGTTTCCACTTCTGGGATGACCATCTTTGGAAATGCCTGGATTTGTAATTCCCAAATGACCTACTCCAGAAATGTCAGGACTACAGATTTCTCTGTGATCTTCTCTAAACTTCTTGGACAGCCCTTTCCCAAAGGATCATCTCCAGAAGTGCTTGGCCTGCACTTTTTCAGGTGACAATTTCCAGAAATGCCAGGACCGCAGATGAGCAGATGTCCATCCTTAGAGTCCCTGACCGCTCAGTGTCCCATAACCATCCCTCAGTTGCCTTGCCTGAACATTCCTAGATGACCATCTCTGGGAGTATAAGGTGAGCTTTATGGATGATGACCTGCAGGTGTGCCTAGACAGCCAAGTCCCAGGTAGCCATCTCTAGTAATAGAGCAGATTTCTGTATGACCCAAATCCCTACACCATTCATTCTCAGAAGACCATATTTGGAAGGGCCTAGATTGTGGAGTTTCAAATGTTGATCTCTGTAACTGCCAGCACTATAGATTCCCAGATGACCATTTCCAAAGTACCCAAACTGAAGATTCTGGGATAACTACCTGTGAAATTGCCTACACTTCAGATTCCTAAATGACCTACTTAAAAGTTCTTGCCACTTTTTTTTTTCTTTTTTAAAACTGGTTTTATCAGTACATTTTATCCATACATTTTGATCACGTTCGATATTGAGAATTTGTACCTGTACATGACACATCTTGATTCTCATTTTTTCCATTCCCCTGCCCTTTCTACAATCGCCATCCCATATACATAAGCTCTGTTTCCTTTTTTTTTCTTTTTTACTAACAAGTTTTTTCTTTCCACTCTTACTGTCCCCTACTCACCTGTCCCTTTTCCTTTTGCGTGAGTAATGTGACATAGGAAGAAAATTGTACTGCCAATTCTTGGTGATCATCTCCAAAAATGCTGGCCCTGTAAATTTCACTTGATCATCTCCAGGACCATCTGCCCATTGTCAGATGGTCATCTCAGGAAGTGTCTGGACCATTGACTTCCAGAAGTACCGGCACTGCTGATTCCTGGATGGCCAGCTAGGAAAGGTGTGCAGCAGATTCCAGGTCCTTATTCAAGCTGTTCACATGATATTATTGATCCACCACTGACAAGTAGACCCCCATTGCTTTGCTAATAACAAACTGCCCTACCTTCCTTATCCCATTCTTATTCCAGTGAACAAGTTCCTGGTTGTCCTATTGAAAGCTGGATTTAACATACACCCCAATCACGTAGGTTCCTTAGGTTGAGGGGGTTGAAGGACAAACTTCGAACACACAAGAGCTCTCTTCCCTCACAGAACCAGAATTCTTCAGCAGATGGGTTAGTGATTTCTGGTACTCTTGTCACTGTCTTTTTTTTTGGTCAGTGTCTTACCATTCATCTGCCTGCTGTGAGTGGAATTTTAAAGAAGTCTTTTAGGTTTGTGGATCTCTCACAGATCTGGGAATCATAGCCAGGGTCTACTTGTCTGAAATGTTCAGAACAGAAAGCTGAAGGAAGAATCGTCATCTCTTTCACTCTGAAGGCAGGGGCATGTGTTCTGGTAGCTCCATATAAGGTGGAACTGGAGTATGTGTGGGAGGTAAGAGGCTGAGGTTTGAGGTGTGTGAGAAGGAAACTACTGCCTGCCCTCCATGTAGTATATCCAGTTCTACACTTTGACTTAATATGCCTTGACCGATTCTATCAACTATTCCAAAACTTCCATTTATTATAATAAATATTTAATTAATTTCATTTAGTATATTTTCACCCATGACTCTTAAAAGAAAGTGATAAAATTTGTTCTGAATGTTCCATCTCCAAATTATTGAATTGACTCACAGTGGATGATTTTTGAAGCTTCTTAAAATGGTTATAAAAGTGTCACTCTCTAGGAGTCTACTCCCTGCTATTTCCATTCACTATCTGTCACTTCTTTCACCAGCACAGCTCTGGGAATTTGTTGTTGCTGTTGTTAGAAGGCCACTGGCTTGATGAAAGTTAGCAACACAGCAGAAGGCATGTTCATGTATGATTTATTTTTAAGGCTCCATGGGAAACAAAGGTAACATTGGTGTAATTCTTGGATTTGAGGCTTGTTAAAAAATCCATTTTTCCTACATCGGGAGCTTTGAAAATATGAAGTAGGAAGAAGCGCAGTCTGTTTCATGCTCAATACAAAATATTATGAGCCAGAAAATTCTGTCCCAGAGGCTTTAAAAAATAATAATAAAAAACTATATACCTCATTTTAAAAGCATAAAGCTCACTTGTTCCGTTAGGTCATTTGGAGAGTCTGAATGGTTTCAACCACACTGTGCAGTCTCTAGAATTGTCTGAAGAAAGCTACTTTTCAAACTACAATGGCTGTTCAATAAGAGAAAAGATGTTGTGATCATGATATTTCTGCAAAAATTTCTGCATTATCAAGTTTTGACTGAGAAAAAGGGAAAAACACACCCTTCGTACCCCCTAGGAAAACCAGTAGCAACCCATTAATGAATCTAACGCTGCACCTTCTGGAGAGTTTTAAAATTGCTTCACAGCAAAATTGCATTGCTTTTATTTACAGCTTCAGAGGTTATCTCCAAAATCTATGATTGCTGGACAGTAGAAAACAGAAACACCTTTCTTTTGTGTTGCTCCAAACCACACTTTGTTTTTTTCTTTAGAACTTACAGAATGAAGGTGTTACATTAACAATGAAAATATTTCAAGAGCTTTCTTTGACTTTGTTTTTGAAAATTGTTGCACGAAGTATGAAACTGCCTACTGATAAACACAAGGGCCTTACAAAAAATTGGGGTTCTGAATTTTGACTGTATCATATGATTTTTCAATGCATACACATAAACACAGGCTCATGCACACTCACAGACACAAGACACTGCCTTGTGTAGTCTGGTTTGTCTTCTGGACATACTTTAATTGAAAATCTTCAGACATAGGCCAGAAGTTTGTGTACATTATCTTGTTATTAAATGTCAGGGTGGCAGGACGATCAAACCATGATATCTGATACCTGTGTTGATAACGAAAAATAATAAGTGAAAAAAGAAATAACTTCTTCAGTCAGGGTTTCTTTGGTAAGGTTGTGTTGCAGTTGTCCTTTCTTTTAGAACCTCCAAGTAAGATTTTAAAGTCAATTTTATGCCATAGCAAATGTAAGGATTAAGAATGAATGACACTTTATCCCCACCCTGGAACCTAGATCCACCACTAGGTTTCAATGAGAGGCTAAGAATTAGTATGGTTTTCTGAGCTGTGTATCTAAAACAGCCCTCAGTAGGCACTTATAAAACCTCGCTGGTAGTCTATTCTCTTTCCCAGTTACTCACCTACTACTGTACCATGCAACTATATCACACAGATAATTAATGGGTTGACATTTTAATACTTTTTCTGTGATAATGAGAATGCTTTGGGTAGAACTTCAGCTGTCATATTAAACAGCTCGAGCTGCCAAAATAAGATACCACAAATCTAAGCAGTTAAAAAGGGGATGCTTATCCCCTCACAGTTCTGTGAACTCCAAGATCAAGTTCAAGATACCAGTAAGGTTGATTTCAGGTGAGGCTTTTCTTGCTGGCTTGTGAAAGGCTCTTTCTCACCGTGTCCTCACATAGCCTTTTCTATGTTGACACAGAGGAGAGAAAGAGAGAGAGAGAGAGAGAAAGAGAGAGAGAGAAAGAGGAGTGCTCAAGAGCACAGTTTTATTGCACTAGGGCTTCCTCCCTAGTGCATCATTGGCCCCAATGACCTCTTCAGAGGCCAGGTTCAAATATACAGTGGTACCTCAGTTCACAAACACTTACTTGTGAACAATTTGATTTATAAACAGAAGAGTTTGGCAAAATTGTGTGTTAGTGAACTGTGCATTGGATGATGAGCATGAAGCTGTGGCCATTTTTTCCACATGAACACAAACATGGCCAGCTTTTTCAGAACTGTGGAATGAGTGAAATTTGTGAACCGAGGTAGCAACCACTGTCCTTACATTGTGAGGTAGGGCTTCACCATGTGGACATCTTTTGGGGGGAGCACAGTTCAGCTCATAACATTCTGCTTTCATTGCCCTCAAGTTAGGAACTATTACAGAGAGGGATAAACACCCCTTATAAACTCTGCATCCTCCTCTGAGTAGTTGGTGCATTCTTGGTCAGAGGCAGGATAGTTGTATTATGTGGCGGTAAAATGACTTCCTTATTTTTGTCTTGAGGAGGTTATACATAGTTTAAGGAAGTATGGAAGATACCACTTTGAAAAAGGTAGGTTTATGCTGGTTGATTTTGTGTAACAGTTTGACCTGGCCCTTGAATGGTCAAACATTATTCTAGATGTTTCTGCAGCTATATTTTTGGCTGAAATTAACATTTCAGCTTGTGTACTGAGTAAAGCCCCTTGCCCTTCATATTACCTCTTGCAGTAAATTCAAGATCTAAATATAACAAAAGGCTATCTTCTCCAAGTGAGAGTTTTTGTTTGGCAGATAACTTTTAAACTGAAACAGTCCATTGTTTTCACTGGAAAGTCTTTGAATTGAGGCACATAGGCTCTTCCTGGCAGCTTCCCAGCATTGAAACTCAAACTGGATTTAGGCTGCACACATTTTGCAAAATCCTGTTCATTGTGTTTCCCTGAAGAACTCTGACTAATGCAGACATGCGTTTCAAAGGCCAGCCTTCTCCCACTTGTCACTTAATCGTGTGTAAATGTTTCCTATTTAGCGAAGGAATCCGACTCCACCATCCAGGATGAAACCCTGCTGAACCACCTCTCACCACAGCTGCACCAGAGGACTCCCAACATTATCAGTCCTGCTCTTGATAGCAGCTGCTACTCCCTATGCTTTCTCAAGCCTTGTCCTTGACCAACCATTATCACTTGTGCCTCTCAAGCCTTGCTCCTAGCAAGTAACCACAACCGCCTTTCACTGAACTCCTTCTTCCCTGTGACCCTACAAAGCCCCAATAGGCTGCAAGAGAGTGGCTGGTCTGGTCTCTAGCATCAGAGTGAGCCCTCTCAGATTTGTTCTGAAATAAACCTGTCCTGTTGATCTTGTACCTCTGTTTCTTCTCCTTTTTCTTAACATTTAGTCAGTGTTTATATATTCTTGTTGTGAAATTTAGGAATCAGAAAGACTCAGCCATAGTTCATACAGTGTTCTGACTCCTAATGTGAATCAGAAACTTGAATGATTACAAAATATTTAAATGACAACATTTCCTAAGTTGTCTGCCATGCTAGCTGAATAACCTCTGTGAATCACTTATCTGCTGTGAAATACAGTTCCTTGTTTGTCACATGAGGATGAAAATGTATCCTCTTTTTATCTCACATAATCACTTGCAGACCTCATGAGATGGCACACAGCAAAGTTCCTTTAAATATATAGAGTGCCAATCCTGTGATTGAGCTTAGTACAATCATTGCAAAATATATGCATGCATTTGTTACTATCCTTTTATCTTGAATTAAACATTCCCAGAGTTGGACTGAGGTTGTACAGAGAAGCATTTGCTTACCAGACATAAGATTCTGAATTTGATCCCTACCACTCCAAAAACAAATACAAACAAATGGTTCTTCAACTGTAGGAAAAAGATCTTTGATGAAACATTCTTTAGGTAATATCATAGAAGACAAATACAAGCACAGGCATGGGAATTATGCCTTTCCACTGACTGGCAAACATCTGAAATCCACCAGGGAGACTCACCCCACTAAGAGGCCAAGGACTCTGGAATCCTTGGAATCCCTACTTTTCCAGCTGCCACTACCGTAGGCACAAAGTTGATAGTTGGTGCTATTGCTAAATTACCTAGTAACCAATCAGTTTAGTAAATGAGTCTGTTCTGTCAAAATAATGCCTAAATTACTATTAATGTATGTAATGCAGCTTGAACATGTGGATGTGGTAGAGAACAAATGTATACTCTTTTTTTTTTTTTTTTTTAAGGTTTTTTGAGACAGGGTCTCGCTTTGTGGTTCAGGCTGGCCCTGAGCTCAGCCTCAAACTCACATCATAGCAATCCTCCTGCCTCTGCCTCCCTAGTGCTGGGATTACAGGCGTGAGCCATCACGCCCGGCACTGTGGTATGTGGTACTGGTTGCTGCTGGGCGTGAGTCTCCACGCCCAGTATTGTTATGTGGTTACCAGGTATCAAACCCGGGTCCTTGCGCTTGCAAGACAGGCGCCAGAACCACTGAGCTATATCCCCGGCCCCAAATGTATACTCTTAACTGAAACCATTATTGATGGAAATCACAACTTCTTCCTCATCAACCATTCTAAATCATGTCCAATCATTTCAGCATTTTAGATAATTGTGGTCAGAAAAACAGACGTGCTGTCTTCTCTGCATTGCAAATTCTCATAGACTCTAGCTTTGGAGACTTGCCTTTGCGAAAGAGAGTGAGTTCAAAGGAGATAGGAAATCAGAGAGACTATGTGCCAAGAAAAGAAAATTGGTCAAATCATTTTCCTTCTTCACCTCCCTTTTTTCACCTTCCTCCCACCACAATGGCACAACTAGTACTTCTGAGAATACTGTCTTCATTTTCACTCATATTGCATAGAAGTAACCAAAGTTCTCTGATTCAAGTAAGCAGAAGGTTTTATGTTTCCTTTTGTCACTGAGTCATAAAAAAGAAACAAAATAAAATGCGTTCAGCTCCATCGAAATCTAACCAATCACATAGCTTTATTAAACATAACATCCCAGAAAGAAAATATGTGGTCCTTGCCCAGAAAGAATGGATGCCAAGAATGGAGTAATTTTCTGGCTTTTTCTTTGATATCTATAAATTTTATTCTTTGTGTAACTCACTATGTTACTGATAGCTGTTGATATTAAACATGGGGAGAAACTTGCAAATAGACAGGGAAAGGCATTAGGGATTACCAGATGTTAACTAGCTGCACTCCACGAAGACCCTACATCTGCTTGGGCCTCAGAATGTGTAAGACATTTTCTTTTCTCATCTATTATTCTCTTTCCTTATTTTTTGTGGCCAAGTATATATTGGATAGAAAACTTGTTCAGACCAAAACTTGGCATGTGAACTTTTGATTTGGCTGCAGTTGGGTTACCACCAATTTGCAAAATAAAGTATGAATAATAATCTAAGCTGTAAGAGTGCAAAGTAAAATAAATCTTTACTTTACCATCTTATCAGGGAATATAAATCAATCTGGCATGTAAGTCAACCTTAATTTCTGTGTAAAAGTTCCAGATGTAGTTATGATTCTATTTTATAAATATAACCAGCATGTTAGACATAATGAGAACTAAAGACACTATGGATCTCATAAATGGTCTTTGTAAACTCAATCCAAACCTAGGGCCCTGTTATTCAACTCAGTGCACAGGACATCGCTGCCTCTATCCAGGTTTTCCTCATTTAATCATTTCTATCCCTTACTCAATTCAAATTCTTTCTGCTGTATTTTCCCAAATTTATGTGTCTCCTTCCTACCTAAAGGCAATAGGTTGTCTTTTTGTGGAGCAATGGAGTTGTTTTTAGAAGACCTATCTTTAACAGGGACTTGGGATATTGATTTTTTTTATATATTTGAACCTTTATTGGTACATTTTATATTCATATATTATCACACTCAATATTGAGAATTTGTACCAGTATATGACACAATTTAATTCTCATATTTTCCTGTCCACCTTACCACCCCCAACCCCATAAACATAAGATATGTTTTCTTTTTTTAACCACCACATTTTTTCTTTCCCCTATTACCTATCCCTACACCTTTTTTCCTTTGAATATTTTCTACTTTACAATATCTAACATACATTCTAGAACTTATTCACATCTTTAGTTTCTCATACTGGACAAAAGATATGGTATTTACATATCTCTGACCTATTTATTTTACTTGTGAGTATTTCCTCACGGTACATCCATTTGGGTATAAATGACCCAAATTTATAATTTTATGGCAGAATAATACTCCATTTTGATTAAAAAAATCTTTTCTATCCAGTCTCCATTGATGGGCATTTGGATTGTTTCTAAGATTTAGCAGTCACAAAATGATCTGCTATAAACATTAGGGCACATATGTCGCTGTGATATGAATCTTTTAAGTCTTGCATGTATATCCCTAACAGGGGAATAGCAGGGTCAAATGAATCCTTTAATCTTAGTTTTTTGTTGAATGTACACACTGATCTCCATAGTGGTTGTACCGGTCTACATTCCTACCAATAATGGGGAAGGGTATGCCTTCCTAGCATTTGTTGTTGGTTAATTTCAAGATAGCAACCATTCTTTGTGGAGTGAGATGAAATCTCAGAGTTGTTTTCATCTGCATCTCTCGAATGACCAGTGATATTGAGCATTTCTTCCTGTGCTTCTTATCTGCTTTTACTTCTTCTTCTGAGAAGTGTCTGTTCATTTCAGATGCCCATATTTGAACTGGGTATTTAAATTTGGGTAGGATGATTTTTTTAAAGCTCCTTATATATTCTGGATATTAGCCTTTTGTGTGAGAAACAGCCCTTAAGATTCTTTCCCACGTTGTTGGTTGCCTTTTCAAGGAGGTTTCCTTTGCTGTGCAGAAGCTTTTTAATAAGATGAGATCCCTTTTGTTGATCCCTTCTGCTAGTTCTCATGCTATAGAGGTTTTTTTCATGAAGTCTTTCCCTAAGAACTCTCTTCAAGAATTCTATGTAACCTGTTTTACAGTAGGTTTGGTGTTTGTTTTAATATTAGGTCTCTAATCCACTTTGATTTTAGTTTAGTGCATGGTGAAAATGGAGAAGTTCAAATCTGGTTGGGTCAAGTATGGGTGCATGTGTATCTCCTAGAAAACTGAGAGACACCTGAAGGAGTTTGAGCATGCTCAGTCCCATGTGTAGAAACTGGCCTATAGCTGGTTGGGGGCCTCCCATTTCTCCTTTAATCATGACTCCACTCTTCCAAGAGGTAACCACAAAAAGTAAAAAAAAATATGTACCCATCAATCAGCTACAGCCCTGTTGCCCCTCTGCACTCATAGCCACACCCACTCCCTATGCTCTATATAAGCCTGTGTAGTCCTTAATAAAGACAGAAATGTTCTCTGAAACCTCCCCAGAGTCTGTGTGGTTACTCTGTGCACTCACCCAGTCCAGGCCTCCAAACCTGATCCTCAGCCAACACTCTGAACAAGTACAGAAAGAGATAAGTCTAGCTTCAGTCTCTGGCAGGTTAAAGCCCAGTTTTTACAGCACTATGTATTAAAGAGGTCATCTTTCTTACATTGAGGATATTTGGCTCCTTTGTCGAAGAGGAGAGGGCTTAGTATAGCTGGTGTTGTTTCTGGATCTTCTAAACTATTCCACTGATCCTTGGGTTTATTACTTTGCTAGTACCATGCAGTTTTTATCACAGTGGCTCTGCAGTATAGATTCAAGTTGGGGACTGTGAGACCTCCCTGCCAAGAGACATTGATTTCTATTGTCTGTTGTTCTCAAAGTCAGCTACAATATTAGACTTGCTAGTCTTTCAAACCTTGTGGGAGCCCTTAGCCATACAAGAACCCCTTGATACCCTGTCTGCTTGGCATGATAGTACCTTTAGCCCTCTGATTATAGTATGAAGGCCTTACATAGACTAGCAAGACCACCCGGACCATCAGCAACAGAGCTGATAAATCACCACTGGCTCTCATTTACTGTATGCTTACCACACACTGGTACACTTGTGCTACTCAGTCTTAATGTCACAGCGGCCTGCTAGTGTAGTGCCCTTAAAAATGAGAAAAGGGTGTTTAGAGGCATTAATGTACTTGTTTATGGTTGCATCATCCTGCAAACCCGACACCAAAGCCCATGACCTCACTTGGTGTTGCTATTCTACATGTCACTTTAAAGCAACCTAGTCCAACCATTTCTCCCATTTGTGAGCCACGGTGGCCAAGTAGAAGGCACACCCACCCCATCTCTGTTTACTGATGTGCTCTCACCCTTCACCATCTAGCATTTCTGCACCTCTGATGACTCCAGTCTCAGGAGATATTTATTCTCTTGAAGAATAAATAAATTCTCTTGAGAATCTTTCTTAAGTGTGTCCTCTTTTGAAGTCAGTGGCATCTGGTTTTAATATCCTGTGCTTCTCTTTAGCCCCTAGCTTTCTCTTTTTGTTCAACACTTTGCAAATAAATTAATAACTTAGTTTCAAGAGAACTTTATTTCTCCATATCTTCATAAAGGGACTTCATTTCTTGTCTGTTTTGTTGGATTTTGTTGATTTCTTCCATTCCCTTTTTGCTCTACCCGGCCTAGACTTTTTAGACAATATGGGGACAACTGATATCAGGATCTTTGATTCTCTTAGAGCCTCATACTGTGCTGAACCTGTCTGAGAGGAGAGAATCCCCAGAGAACTTTGCAATCTACTTTCTCTACCATTGAGAACTGAAGGCTGCTGGAGCAAAAGGCGCATTCTCGATCAACAAATGGGATCTCATTGCACTAAAAAGCTTCTTCCCAGCCAAGGAAACCACGAACAGAGCAAAAAAAGCGATCAACAATATGGAAAAGAATCTTTACCAGCTGTTCCGTAGACAAAGGGCTACTATCTAGAATATATAAAGAGCTTAAAAAAATCAGACCACCTAAATTTAAAGACCCAATTCAAAAATGAACATCTGAAAGGAACAGATACTTTTTAGAGGAAGCAGTAAGAGTAGTTAACAAGTATATGAAGAAATGCTCAACAGCATTAGTCATTCAAGAGAGGCAGATGAAAACAACTCTGAGATTTCATCTCACTCCACAAAGAATGGATGCTATTTCAGAATTAGTCAACAAGTGTTGGCGAGGCTGCAGAGAAAAAGGAACACTTCTCCACTGTTGGTGGGAATGTAAATTCATACAACCTCTGTGGAAATCAGTGTGGAGATTCCTCAAAAAGCTAGGATTGGAGTTCCTTGGCCCAGCCATTGCTCTGCTAAGTATATACCCCCCAAAATTTAAAGACTCATATCACAGCAACATACGTGCACCCATGTTTTTATCAGCTCAGTTTGTGATTACCAAATCTTGGAAACAACCAAAATGTCCATCAACTAGAGACTGGATAAAGAAGATGTGGTTCTTTTATAGAATGGAGTATTAGTCTGCCATTAAAAATGATAAGATTGAGTCATTCATACTCAAATGGATGTACCTTGAGGACATCCTCATAAGTGAAATAAATAGGTCACAGATGTGTAAATATCATATCTTTTATCTAGTATGAGAAAATGAAGTTGTAAATTAGTTGTAGTATGTATAGTTGATATTGTGAAATAGAAAATATTTAAAAGGAAAGAAGGTGTAGGGGCAAATAACGAGGGGGAAAAGAATGTAATAGTAATAAAGAAGAAAGGAAACAAAGCTTATGTATATAGGGGGTAGGGGATTGCAGGACAGGAGGAAGGGGAAAGTTGAGAATCAAGTCATGTCATATTCTGGTACAAACTCAATGCTGAATGCGATGATGATGTGTATTCATAATGTACTAATAAAGATTTGAATTTAAAAATGAAACAAAGGTGTATTCTCATATGTTGGTGCAAACTCCAGCTCAGAACTGCTCATTAGCCTTTGCTTAAATCTTATTCTCTTTTCTTTAAAAGACAGGAGCAACTTTTTACCATTGTCTTCAAGTTTCCCACCCAGTAAAAACTTCTTTTTTTCATTGCATGGCCTTATGCCAATTTCCTGTCTCCCTTCAGACCTTACCTTATCTAAACCCACACCCTTCCTTCCTTACTGCAATCTCAGAAGACAAGATGGCCTTCTGCCTAGTATCCCTTCCCCTGCCTCTCTATTGCGTAATTACTCTCTCATCACTCAAGTGGTCACTCTCTCAAGAAAGTCTCTTAATTTGACTCTCATAGTTGGATATGTATCTCTCCTTGGAGCTTTGTTAGCACACACACCAACTCTGTGTTTACAATGTTCCATTATAGGTGTTTATCTTGTAGACTAGAACACAAAGTCCTCAAGGTAAAGGGAACACATCACCCTCACCGCGAATCCTTACTACTGTAGTAAACTTGATTTTTGTGATCACCTTTTTTCCTTTACTGAGCCTGGATAAAAAAGGGAAGCAAATAAAACAAAACAATCCACAGGAAACTGAACTAGTTGGGAGGTGTTACTCAGTGATAGAGCACTTATGTAGCCTGTGGGAGATCCAGAGTTAGTTCCTGGCCACACACACACACACACACACACACACACACACACACACACACCTCAAACAAACCAAGAATAACAGATCCATAAAACAAAATTGATGCTTATTTTTGCAGCTTTTTTTTATTAAAGATATACATGTATGTTCCTGTATACACATGTAAAATGTATGTTTGTTTACAATTTTATGTACAATAAAAATATCCTTTATTTCACATTCTTTTTGTTTGCTTGGTTTGTTAAGATAAAATCTTGCTATGCAGTTCAGGTTGGCTTAGTATTCACTATGGAGTCCTTGCTATCCTCACACTCCCAGTAATCTTTTTTTCCTCAGTCTCCTGAGTACTGTGATTATGGACATATAACACCACTCCTGGGTCTTTGTTTCACATTCTTTTTAAAAAAGTTTCACTTTATCACTCTTATCAAACACACATCAGAAAGCATATCGACAGTGCATCTTCTGTTAAGTCAGTCTAGAACAAAATTGAACAAGGCAAATATATTTACAGAAAAAGTTCTCAGCACAAAGTATGCAATATGGTCCTCTACAAAGCAGTGTGCACATGTTCAGGAATATAGAAAAATGGAAAATAAAAGTCCTTTGCTACTAAGCAAGAAAAACGAGTTTAAAACTCTTAATTGAAGTCAGAAATTTAGCGATCTAAACACTAGATCTGGATCTCCCAAGAGAAACAACTAAAACAACGTTTTAGTCGTGACACACATCTACATTTACAGATCTACATTTACACCCCCACTTGCTTTTTTAAAAAAACCCTCACTAACAATAGGACATCACAAAGAATACAGTACCATAGTGTCAAGAAATTCCAAGGCCAATTGAAAGGGCTCTTCAGTGTGTACACTGATGTTCTTATAATTCCGAGATGAAGGTAATCCAAGTGGAGAAGATGCTCCTTGTAACTGGCTTTGGTTTAAGTGATTGCCCACATTTTTTCCAACCAAATCTTACCAGAGCACAGCACTTACATGTTAGTAAGGGAGAAGAGGAGGAGGTTCTAATCTTATAAGCCACCACTTTAGTGCTGACACAGGAGGTCAAAAATGTAGAATTTATTGATCATAACTGAATTTCTAAAAGTAATTAAAATAGCAGAAGTGAAGCCCATTTGGAAGGAAGAATGCCTTTAACCCCAGATTTGATACTATTAAGGGGATATTAAGGGAAGTTCAATTATTTAAAATTTTTCAAAAAAGAATTCAGAATGAAAGAGTATATCCTAATGGAAAAGATGTTGCTATGCACTCTGTAAAGTAATACATGGAAGTGCAACTTAACATTTTATTGCAATAAATGAGCCCTACTTAGTTCCTTAAAGTGTACTCACTTTGCACTTAGTGTATACTGATGCCACCCACTGTACCCTGAGCATGAAGGGAAGCATGGTCTTCTAATCCGATGTACATACATGGCAAGGAACTCTAAATATACAAAAACTGGAATTTGAACATTTACTTTTCAAAATTAGGATAAATCATACATGGATATCTGATCTACCTTCACAAACTCTTACAAGAATCTTCTGTGAAAGAAACAGTGAGGAATATATGAGAGGGGCAATCTTTCTAGGCTATAGGTAAGAAGTCTAGAGTTTAAAAACAATAACCATTTTAAAACAACACAAAACATGAGCAATGTGGTTAAATATTTTAACCACATGGAAGATGACTAACTCCCATAAGAGAGCCATTTCCTTCTCCTCATCCTCAAATCTTCCTCCTCCTTTTTCTTAAATTTAGCAGTCTTTTGAAGCCATATGCTAATAAAGTAAAATCACTACACATATTTTAAATAACCTAAGACTTTGAATCCATAAAATATGGTTTTAGAATACATCACTACCTTTGTCCTATTTTTTTTTTTACATTCATGTTCTGATATCATGAATACTTTTAAGGGGACACAGCATAGAAGAGCAAGGAGACAATAATCTAGGATTTGAAAAAAAAGTGGCTACAAATAATTCTCATTGGCAATCAACAGCATATGGTAGCAAGCGCTCTTGACTTCTACTATGCTGGTTTCTCAAAAAGAAACAACCCAAATGTCCATCAACTGGAGACTGGATAAAGAAGATGTGGTTCTTTTATAGAATGGAGTATTACTCTGCCATTAACAATGATAAGATTGAGTCATTCATACTCAAATGAATGTACTTTGAGGACACCCTAATAAGCGAAATAAATAGGTCACAGATGTGTAAATATCATGTCTTTTCTCTGATATGAGAAAATGAAGTTGTAAATGAGTTGTAGTATGTATAGTTGACATTGTGAAATAAAAAATATTTAAAAGGAAAGAAGACGTAGGGGTAAATAATGAGGGGGAACAGAATGTGATAATAATAAAAAGAGGAAACAAAGTTTATGTATATAAGGGGTGAAGGGTTTCAGGGTGAGGGGAAAGGGGAAAAATGAGGTTCAAGTCATGTCATATTCAGGTAAAAACTCTCAATATTGAATGCAATGATGATGTGTATTCATAATGTACCAATAAAGATTTTTTAAAAAGAAACAAAAATGAACAATTCCAGATTTTGTCTCAAAATATGACATTGTCAGTAAACAAAATAGTTTAACAAAATTAGTTTTGTTCTGCAAAACAAAAAGTAATGATTTAAGACAAATAAAAATGCTTCTGTTTGCCTTTAGATTATAATACGAGGAGGTTAGTTCATAAAACAGAAATGACCTTCAGTTGAGCAATCAATAATCTTGAGATTATAATGGAAGCTACTCAACTTAGTGAGAAATAATAATCAGCCAGTTGTTTGATAATTTTGCCTTGAATTCCAGCATTTATGGCACTAGCAGTATAATTGCCATGATTGTAATCTATGGAAAGCACAAATAAAGAAAATTAAAATTAATCCTCTGAAGCAGCACAAAGAACGAAAGTACTGAGCTATAGGAAACTTATCAGGAGCATAAAGTTTGTATAGACAATGTATCGTATCGTGAAGATCACCTTAATGTGAGTAAACTGTACAACTAAACAGATGACATTACAGAGCTAGAGTAGTAAGATCCGAAGAAGGAATCTAACCTTAAAAATGGAACTAGATCCCAGGAAGAATTAAGATTTTTCCCAATAAGGGGCTTCCATTTTATGTAATATTGGAATAAAATGGGATAAGATCAAATATGAATGATTTTATACATACCAAAATACAATCACTAAGGAAATTTGGGACTTCTATTAAGTGACTCAATCTAAAAATTGTTCCAAGAAAAAGGCAGAGGTGCAATTATTCATTATCTGGGAAGGTTTCTCCCAAGGGAGTCTTCATATTTCCCAGGTAAAACAAGGCAAGTGCTCCATCTTTATCTTCACGTCCACCAGACTCAAGGCCACGATGTGATTCTATCTGAACCCTCATACGAATAAAGCCACTTGCCAGCCACCCTTGTACGAGGGTCTAATATCATTTACCGAATATCTGTCTCCCCGACTCCCTTATCCAGTAACTTTGTTAAAATTACTACCTATTACTATGGTGCTGATTTTCATGGCATATTATTTACCATGCCATGATGTACAACTAAGAGCAGAATTTATGTAAGTGAATGAACTCAAAAGAGCCGTGATGAGGGCTGGGGATTTAGCTCAGTGATTCTGGCGCCTGTCTTACAATCTCAAGGACCCGGGTTCGTTCGATCCCCCGGTAACCACATACAATACTGGGTTTGGAGACTCACACCCAGCAGCAATCAGTGCCACATATCACAATGCCAGGCGTGGTGGCTCACACCTGTAATCCCAGCACTCGGAAGGCAGAGGCAGGAGGATTGCTGTGATGTGATTGAGGCTGAGCTCAGGGCCAGCCTGAACTACAAAGCAAGACTCTGTCTAAAAAAAAAAAAAAAGAGCGGTGAAATAACTCCTGGTGAGTGCTCTAGCTCTGCCTTTCATTTTTTTCCAGAAAAACTGACACCCTTACCAGGGAAAACACCAGAGTGATAAGAGAGAAATAAATATGATGTCCCTAAGATTTTTTTTTTCTGCTTCCTCTATGTGGCAGCACTACTGCCAGCTGGTTAATGTATCTTAGCACTTTTTAGCAGAGGCAGTAACAAAAAGAAGGCCATACATCTCTTAGTTAAAATAGGAAAGAATGAGTATGACTATATGTATGGATTATGTCCTGGAATAACACTTAATTTTGGCTCAAGGTAGTAGAAAATGAATTACTCTGAAGATAACTAATGTGCTCACTGCTAGCCAACAACAAGGAAGATGCTCAGTGGTAATAAATGCAACTCTCTTCTGGCAAGAGAACAATCATTTTTTTTATTTAAATACAAACAATACTGCACTTACTCTTAGATAATGCTATCTTTAACAACCTATTCTACTCTTTTGGTTCTTCTCTACATACAGCACTGTAATTTTGATAGTGGTTAGCAAACTACCGATGTTTCTAAGGAACTCCAACTTTTCCATCATCATTTTGTATGCCTTTTCTAGAGCAAAATGCACCACAGCAATACCATGAAACAATAAAAAGAAAGTGGGAGGGAAGCACAGATAGTGAGGGAATGGTAAACTACCTGAGATAAAATTTGCTCCAGTGGTTAAGTTAAGTGACATGTTCTTCCACCTCTTTACCCTGCTTCTCAAGAGAATTTCTAGTTTTGTAGTAGCTTGAAGGAATCGGAACTCTTGTGTATATGTTTCATTCTAAAAAAACGAGAATTAAGTTGTGTCTTATACTGGTACAAATCCCCATTATGGAGTGCAATCATGATGTGTATATTTAATGTACCAATAAAGATAATTAAAAAAAAAGAATCTTGAAAACTGCATCTTTAATATTTGATTTCAGCTTAACTATGACCTTAAGATTAAACTTCTGTTAATCACAGGAGGAAGGAAGAACCTGCAAGTGTAATCTTTAGTAGAATCAGATAAAAGCTACCAAATGATAATTTAAATCATAGTAGGCATCTTTTCTTAATTTTGTGGCTTTAATATAAAGCACTTCATTTAATGTATGGTTAGTCAAGGTCATCAATACTCATTCAGCTCCTTCTACTTAGCATCATCTGTAATAAAATACTACAGTGTTACACACTATATAGACGTATGAATACATCTGCAATAAGATGATGATCGAAGAATACTCGTAAATCGAGCATCAGTGCTAGAAGCACTGCATGACTAAATGCAGAAGCCTCACTGCAGTTTATTTGCAAGGATCTCTTTCTTTTCTCTATAGATCAAGGGAAGAGGTACATGTGGTAGCCTCAAACACTTCCCCTTAAAAAAAATCATCTTTATTTTGTGTTTATCAGGAGGTATACAAGGATCTGTTATTTCTAATTATCACAAAAGCAGCTACCCATATAAATACCCAAGGAAAAGTAAGCCTTCAAAATACTGGTTCAACTCTCTTAAATTCTGACTTACCAAGCAACCAACTAATCAACCTTTAAAACAACCAAAATGACAACAACAGCAACAACAAAAACAAAAAACAAAAAACAGTTCTTCTTTCTAAGGGCACATACTGGGAACTATACTACAAGACTCTTTGGTAATTCATGAGTCAGTCTCCTGATATCAAATATGGTTTCATAATAAATATTACAGGAAAGTCCTAAACAATTTGATTACTGTAATAATGGTAATGTGAAATAGCAGTTGAACAGGCAAATTTGAATCAGGCTCTCAGTAACCTGCATGGCACACACAAAGCAAGACTATATGAGGAGACTTCCAGCAGGAAAAGATATAAAAGACTTTTCCTTAGGAAAAAATAAATACTTTCATTCAGGTAAGGAAATAGGGGGGAAATTAAGATATATAACTTGTCTTTTTTGTAGAATGAGTGCTTTATAAAGTTTTCTTTACTTTTATACCTTTAAAGACAATCTATCATATGGTGAGAATTCATATTTAGAATTCTTAAAGCTATGTAATCAACCTGTATCTACAAATTCGTGCATACTGACATTCACTACTCAGAGACACAACAGATTGTTAGAAATCCTTTTAAGAGCTGAGCTTTTCTTTCTGCTCTATTGTGTCTTAACTTACACAAAGCCCAGAGCTCGACCACTTGGGGTGCTGCCCCTCTGGCTTCTCTTTGGCTAAGGACAGAGACAGAGAACAGGATGTGGAAAAACAAGTGAAGGAGAGGCAGAGACAGAAAAGATTAAAAAAAAGGATCCTTCATGATACTCGTTGCCTTTTTTTTCTTTTCCTTTTCCTGTGCATCTAGTTTTCTTCAATCTACTTCAATTTTCCATCATGATAGAGAGAACTACAACTTGACAAATTTTACAGTTATCAGAGAAGATTCATTATAAAATGATGAGCCAATCCAGGATCTAAAGTGTACTGAAGAATGGGGTAATTTGCATGTACCCAAACTACTTCTTTGTTCTGAGCACTTGAAAATTTTCAGGGTAACCCTGGTCTCTTCTCCAGTTTGTTCTGAGCCTCTCAGGAATGAACTCTTTTGTCATTGACATTCTGTCAAACACATCAATTCTCAAAAACATTTATCTTCAATCTTATAAGTGTGAAACAGGTATGGAAGACATGGGTGTAGACTGTATTGGCTCACGAGATTCACTCTGTAAAGTGCACTGACTCAAATATTCTCTAATCTTTCACACTTGCACATTCACTCTGGCAAACATACTAGACATAAAAATTGCATGAGTTCAAGCGTCAGCTTTCATTTAAAAAGCTTTAATAATAATTTAAGAATCTAGATAGGCTCACTGCAGTTTCTTTAAAGGAACATTATGTACTATAATATTCCCTTAAAAACTCATAACTCATTGTAACCACAGTAGGAAACTGCTGCTTGACAATTACTTAACATTACTGCAAGAATCCAGTGCACGTTATCTATTTCAACCTTAAGAAACCACCTGACAACAAAAGGGAAAATCTCCAATTGATGTCACCAACCTTAGCAAACTTGTTAACAATACTATGACACATTATTTATCCCTGCTTCATGATCAATAAAATAATAATGTCTTTGTATGTAACATACAGAATAGCAGCACCTGCCATACTGAGAAAAACAAGGTTGCCCACATGAATGCTTGACAACCTTCCAATGTATAGCTGAGATTCCTACTCCGTGTAACATTGCTAGAATAATGACTAGTGGGATTAAGTAAATGTACAAGAGACCCCTTTAAAATGGCACAAGGCTCCTTCTGGATTCAGGAAATGGAAGAAGAGAAACAAGAAATAGTACATAGATTACTGATTAGAGCAAGGTTTGTTAAAGATTCCCTTCTTATAGGCACACAGCAGCAGTAGAATGTAGCCACAACTAACTTCTCATGAAACGTCCTTCCAGTCAGTATTTCTTTCTTCTTCTTCTTTTTTTAACTGTGATGTTTCCATCATACTTTATTCTCTTGAATTGGCATTACAGTAATAACTGAATGCTATTAAAATACTATGAAAGTCAACTAATATAAAACCTTAGATACATCACTACCTCCTAGAGCACAGTGGGGACATTTTGGCAGGTGCTGACAATAATTTCAAGAACAGAAAATACACTGCAGTATTTAAGAGAGGTTGATAGCTCTTTGGTTTGTACTGTCTTTTTGAAAGGATTTGATGTGTTGCTCTTGTATTCTGTTCTCATGTAATTTTGTTATTTTACTCTTTTTGTGGAAACTGCTCCAGACAACTTTTTAATGGTGAATTTTTTTGGTTAGGTGATTTGTTTCAGGAGAACGACTGCAGTATAACTGGTCTTCAGGAACCATTCCATACCGGCCACTCCATTTAAAATATATTATGTCTGTATCCATGTCTATGTCTATATCTATATCATGTCTATATCTGTAGTGCATGGTACTATGTATTCATCTCTACATTTCTTTTTTTAAAATTTTTTAAAATTAAAATCTTTATTGGTACATTACATATACCCATCAACAATGTGGGAAAAAATCTTTACCAGCTGTTTCTCAGACAAAGGGTTACTATCTAGAATATATAAAGAGCTAAAAAAAATCATTCCACCCAAATTTAAAGACCCAATTCAAAAATGGGCATCTGAAATGAACAGATATTTTGCAGAGGAAGAAGTAAGAGCAGCTAAGAAGTATATGAAGAAATGCTTAACATCATTAGTCATTCGAGAGATGCAGATGAAAACAACACTGAGACTTCATCTCACGCCACATAGAATAGCTACCATTTCAGAATTAGCCAGCAACAAACGTTGGCGAGGCTGTGAAGAAGAAGGAACCCTTCTCCACTGCTGGTGGAACTGTAGACTCGTACAACCCTTGTGAAGATCAGTTTGGAGATTCTTCAAAAAGCTAGGATTGGAGGTCCCTTTTGACCTGGCCATCGCTCTGCTAGGTATATACACACAAGAATTAAAAGACTCATATCACAGTGACATATGTGCACCCATGTTTATAGCAGCTCAATTTGTCATTGCTAAATCTTGGAAAGAACCCAAATGTCTATCAACTGGAGACTGGATAAAAAAGCCATGGTTCTTCTACAGGATGGAGTATTACTCTGCCTTAAAAAATGATAAGTTTGAATTATTTATACTTAAATGGACATACCTTGAGGATATCCTCATAAGTGAAATAAATAGATCACAGATAGGTAAATATTGCATCTTTTCTCTAGTATGAGAAAATAAAGATGTAAACGAGTTCTAGCATTGTTTGTTATATATTGTGAAATAGAAAATACTCAAAGTGAAATAGGGTGAAGGGGGAAAATAATGAGATTATGACAAAAAAGAAAGGAAATAAATTTATATATATAGGGGGGTGGTAGGGTGGGTAGGGCTATGGGGAAAAATGAGAATTAAGTTGTGTTTTATACTGGTACAAATCCCCATTGTGGAGTGCAACCAGTCAGTCATTTCTGAGCAGCTTTGGAATCACCAGCATTTGCATATTTAGTGAAGACTTGTCATCTTCCAGAATTTTCCTTTCAAACAAGTAGATACTACTGGTCCATATTTTTGACACTTCACTTTCATGTCTTTACTACATTATCACATTCATCTTCACTCTCCAGATAATCGTCATCCAGCACAAGCAGCAGCCTCAGCCCTGGAGCAAAAGGAATGTTCAAAGGTGGGCTGCACGGAGCTATTTCAGCAGGAATCCTTCCCCTTGGATCACCATGAAGCATGCTTTTGATAAGGTTTCTGAGGAGATAGGCTGGAGTTGGGACATTCACCTCTGCTTTAGTAGCAAATATGTGGTCACTAACAGCACAACTGTTTGCCTTCCATCCCTGAAAGCTGACTGTATGTTTGTTTCATTCCTGAGAACATTTCCAGTAAAATGATTCTCAGACTCCACCGATCAACGGGAGAGGTACATTCGGTATCACTGCCTGCCAGCCTGGGCCAAGCAATTTTGCAACTCTGCCTCTGGGACTTGATACCCATCTGTCTGAATATATTTTACATCCTGAGTGCCCTCTTAAAGCCACATCCAAAGTCATTGAGCTTAAAACATTCATTCTCTGCACTTCACAATATGTTATGTGGTTTGAGGTCTGCATGGGCATAACCCTCATAATGCAGAAAAGTGAGGGCTTCCAGAACATCTCTGGCACAATTCTATATCATCCACATGGAACAACCCTGGTGACTGGACTATAAAAGCAATTCTGAAACACTGACAAGGAGTTCAAGCAACAGACAGCATGATGGCACATTTGCAAAGAAGTGAATGGTAAAAACTCCCTATAAAGTCATGATGTTCTGGTGAGCCTGCAACTGCTCCAGAGCAGCAGCAGTGCACCCGCTACACTGAGGATGAGAAACCACAGCCCAGGCCAGGGCCACCTGACCAGCGCTGCACAAGAAAAGGCTGCACAGTGGCCTCACCTACTCCCTGAACCTCAGGCAGCCATGACACAGGAAACTTTGTTCATATTCTTTTTTTTTTTGTTTGTTTTTTTTTTGGAGACAGGGTCTCGCTTTGTGGTTCAGGCTGGCCCTCAGCTCAGCCTCAAACTCACATCACAATCCTCCTGCCTCTGCCTCCCGAGTGCTGGGATTACAGGCGTGAGCCACCACGCCCGGCACTGTGGTATGTGGTACTGGTTGCTGCCGGGTTGAGTCTCCACACCCAGCATTGTTATGTGGTTACCGGGGAATTGAACCCGGGTCCTTGCGCTTGCGAGACAGGCGCCGGAACCACTGAGCTAACTCCCCGGCCCATTTGTTCATATTCTTAAAGTTACCAGATACCAAACAGATTGTGCCTACACAAATCATCTGTCCTTTCTAGGCCTCAGTTTGTAAACTCAGAAGGCTATACTAGATACACTAATTCCTTCACTTTTGTTTCTATTTTTTTAATTTATAAATTACCTTCAAGTTAAATGAAATTAAAAAATAAAATACTATGTGATTGGCTATTCACAACCATGAGTTTATCAGTTATGGATGAAAAATAATTTTGAAAAATTTCAGAACATTCTTCAAAACAAATGTTGAACTTCCCACATACCAAGCTCTACTCTCAGTCCACATTAAGGCAGTGATGTGTAGCACACCCTGCTGTAGCTTCCTGCAATGTCACAGAGCCTGTTTCTATCCCCAAATTGTGAGGTGTGGTTTGACTCATCTCTTCTTACACTATGCAGCTGCGCCTGCCTGAGTTGCACCTGTGCTGACAGATATTTATTTTTGTCATTCACTGAATAACACAACAATCATTTTCAAAGTATTTACATTGTACTAGGTAGCATAAGTAACCCAGAGATGATTTAGTAGCCTGTGAGAGGTTATTTGTCTGTTACTTTCTCATTGCTGAGACAAGTTAGCCAACATTCCCAGGTTGAAGGAGGAAAGGTTTATTTCAGCTCACCATTTGTAGAGAGGTTTCACTATATAGCTGGCTCTCTCCAAGACAAGGTACATGACAGAGGGGCATCACAGAGCAGAGTCAGTCTACAGCAGAGTGTCATGAGGCAAGCTTCCCCTTCCCATTCATCCTGCTGTGCTACACACCTTCTGAGTGTTGCCACCCACACCCAGGGTAGGGCTTCCTTTTTCCATCTCCAGATCTACACTAAACCAATGTGATTATCGCATGTCTTTAATCCCAGTTTCACAATCCTAATCCAGCATCACATACTCATGGTCCAGCCACCTCCCAAAAGCCCCACCTGTGAGTACCTGAAGCTTTACGGAGGCATGTAGATAGCATGATGGTATTTCTCAGCTATATGCAAAAGGGCAAAAGGAACTGCTTAGTCAAATCCTGTGCTTCACTGTCCAATTGGAGGGACCAGAGCACTTGTGGGTTTTACTTTCCATGTCCTGGAACCCATCCCTGGTGGGTATCAAAAGACAACTGTGTTTATATATCAACTTGTTTCTTAAGAATTTAAATCTTTTAATTTTATAGTGGTTTAATATTTATAAAATTTCTGGAGAAAGTATAAAGTTCCTAGATAGCTGTCCCTTTTCCCTTTTTGTTTACAGACTATGTTACTACGTGACAGTTGTCACAAATAAGAAGCCAACATTGATTATCATTGTTACATGGACTAAACTCTAGGATTTTCCACTGACATGCTCCTTCAGGCTACCAAAGACAGCAAAGTGCACTGACTCTTATGTCTTCTCAGATTCTTCTGGTCCTGAATTTCTCAATCTTTCATTGTCTTTTGTGACCTTGACAGTTTTGAGGAGTACTTACTGTATATCCCATAAAATGTCCCTTCTTTCATGGTGTGTTTTTCTCATGGTTTGACTGAGGTTATAGGTTATCACAGAAAGCCAACAGAGGTAGAATGCTATTCTCCAAATGTCGTAGTGTAGGTGCATAATACCAGTAAGACTTATCTCTGGAGCTATCAATCATGAACTCAAGGTATAAAGCATTTTCATATCTTTTACATCATGGGAGTCCTTTTTTTTTTTTTTTTTTTTTTTGAGACAGGGTCTGGTTTTCATAGTTCAGGCTGGCCCTGAGTTCACTATGCAAGCTTTGAACTCACAGAAATCCTCCTGCCTCTGCCTCCTGAGTGCCAGGATTACAAGTGTGAGCCACAATGCCTGATATTGTGGTATGTGGTTACCAGGAATCAAACTCAGGACCTTGCACTTGCCAGGCAGATGCCAGAACCACTGATCTAACTCCTCGTCCCATGAGTCTTTTTAATGATCACGAAATGAAATAGACTTGCTTCCTCACTTCTGTTTTACACAAAGGAACCTTGAGGCTGGGGCTAAAGTGATGTTGGTTCAACTCACTGTTTAATTTGTAATCTCCTGATCACCTCTTCTAAAACACATAAAAGAAGTATTTGTGAGAACCAACCTGTTATAGTCTTTTCTAGTGTAAACTCATCACAATGTTGCTGTGGTTAGCAATGTTGATGACTGAATATGTTGTCTTTAAAGCTGAAACCACAGAGTTTCAAAAATAATTCAAATCAAAATGACAGCCAGTCAAGTAGCCAACAACAAATTATACAAAATAAATGCCATGATTTAAGTTTATGTATAAATATATTTCAATTTCTCAAATTGATCATGTTGTGTTAGTTATATGTTATTTTCTTAGGCATAAGGTTTTTTTCCTGACCCCAAAAGTCACTTGAAAGTTTATTTCCTTATCTAGAAAGCAGATTGTAACTGCAGAAAAACACAGCACTCTGGATTTGTAACAATGGTGTTTACTTTTCAGTCACATAGGAGGAGACACTGATAACTGTCTCCATGGAGATCATCAAAGCACAAGCAATAATTGTTATAATTTTATTGTGTATACACATAATCTATATACATTTCTCCATTTTTGAAATGAAATTAGTACATTAGCAATGAGCATAGCTAATATATTTAGTCCTTACTAGGGAATAGGCTTTATGCAAAATAATGATCTTGCTCCATTTTCTAAAATGTATAATAAGTTAACTCCTACTATCATCTTCATTTTTTGAGTGAAGAAATATATGCTCAGAGAGATAAAGAACCTCATTCATGTTTACATAGATCATGTGTTTGGAGGTATATTAGTTTGCTAGTGCTGCAATAACAATATAGAAAGACTGGAAAGGTTTAATTAACAGATATTCACTTTTTCACATCATGGGAGCTATAGGTCCAAAATGAAGATGTTACACATTTGTCTTCCTTCTAGAGGCCTCTCCAAGCCTTGTAGATAGGTAACTTCTCACTTTGTCTTCCAGTCTTTCGAGTAAGCATGTCCCTGCATCTGTCTGTGTGTCACATTTGCCCTTAAGGACATGTCAGATTGGAATGGGGCCTGACATAAAGGTTTCTATGGCTGGAAAATACACTTCTTGGGTTCAGGTGTGGCTAAGGTGATAGTGTAACCATATGCACATTCACGCAGTGAAGAGACCATGAGAACTCTGTTATGAATAGAACTAAGTGCTCTCATAGAAGGATTGATTAAGCAGTTCCTTTTGCCCTTCTGCCTTCTGCTATTTGAGAACATTGTATTCTCCACTCAGGAAAACTCAATACTCATCAGATAACAAAATCTGCCTTTGCTTTGATCTTGGATTTCGCTAACCTCCAGAACAATGAGAAGTATATTTCCTCTTTATAGACATAACCCATTATTAAGTATATCATAGTAGCAAAGACTGACTAAGACAGGGATCTCATTTGAAACTTTTAAAGACTTTTCCTAAATTAGAGGGATGTTAAAACAGCAGTGAATGATGCTAGCAAACAGTGTTCAATGGAAAAGTGGGAATGAAGGACTAAAAAGGGGCACGCTGACTCTTGGGAAGAGTGAATGAGAGGCTTCAGCTTGTTTGGTGACATCTTTTGGTTATGATATGGGATCAAGTGGTGTGCTTCAAAACACACTGTGATCCTGGATCATGAACAACACACTGACATGAAAATGGTCAGCTTTGTTGAGGTTGCACAATTATCCTGCTTTGAATTCCAGTTTTTGAAGAAATGTCATCACCGGAGATGCAACTAGGTTCTATGATTATGATCCTGAAATCATGATTCAGAGTTTAAATGGAAACCACTCCTGTCTCCTCATGTAAAACGTGTGTCAAGACTCAACATCAAGGTGACAGTGACTGTTTTTTTACTTTAATGGAACTGCGTGAGCTGAGTTTGTACCCAAGCACAATAGAGTGAATGCTGGTTATTATAAAGACTTACTAGATAGTTTAGAAAATAGCCTGAGAAATTGGAAAGTAGTTTTATCCTCCATCACAGAAAGCCCCCATATCACACAGTCCTTCTGTTATGGCAATTTTTGTCAAATGAAAACAATAAGACAGTGTATCCTCAACCACTTTGTTTACCAGATGAGACACTGCAATTTCTGCCTCTTCCTCAATGTCCGAAGGACCACAAAAACCAACAGACTGAGGACACCGAGACAGCCAGAGCAACAAACAGGACTTCCAAATCTGTTTCACAAAGCAGTAAGAATTATAGGGTAAGTGTGTTTGAAGTCAGGCAGATATTTTCATAGGGATTAACAGTAATGTGTCTTTTACTGTATTTTATTTATTTTCATTCTTGAGTTTATTGGCACATTTTAGAAGTGCATTATAATAATATTCAACATGGAAAATTTGTACCTGTACATGACATATTTGATTGTCATTTTTCCCATTCCCCTTCCCTCCGTACAGCCCCTAACCCTATATACATAAGCTTTGTTTCCATATTTTTGTTTTTACCATCAATACTGCAATTTACAAAATTTAGACATTCATTGTCCTTTATCATCAGACCTCATACAGTTACATTCTGAAATACAATAATATCTCAGTTCTTGAACGTTTCTATTTACAAACAGTTTGGTTTGCAAACAAATGCATTCCACAAAATTTTTTTTCTATGGCAAACTCCGAACTGGGTGACAAATGTAACAAAGGCCATCTTCTCCACACAAATAGAAGTGCAGCCGTCTTTTCTCAAATCATGAAACACATTAGGTCTGTACATCAAGACACCTCTGAACTGGGGGATTAAGATCTTAACTTACAAATAAGAAGAGACACAGCCAACATACAAAGTAGTCCTTGGTCCAGCGATGTGACCCTGAGGCGGAAATTGTAACTACTTTGACATTCTGAGTGGAATCTCACCCTATTCGGAACAGTAAAGACACTACCATTTTTAGTTGCCCTTAGCATCATAGAAAATGATGCAGGGTTTCTACTGATCCTTGATCTCTCTTCACATGATAAAAAAGGCATCGAGCTCAGAATAAGAAAATCTACTAGTTTTATGTTTTACTCCATCAGTTACAAGCAGCTGGCCTTAGAAGAAGACTCAGTGATAGGGAATTAGTACAGTTCTGTTTGGGATGCTGCTTATTCAAATATCTCTTTTATATATTTATTTATTTATCAAATATTTAAGGAGTGCTTGCCATACTGCAGGTACTTTTATGATCACTTTTTGAAATGTTAACAAATTTAATTGTAATAACTGATTTTTTTATAGGTGAGAAAGCAAAAAGTGAAAATTTACACAATCTGTCAGTGTTCTCATCATGTAAGTGGGAGCCAACACTGAAGAAAGTGGTCACGTCCAGGTCTTCTGCATGTACTTCAGATTGCTCTTGTCTTCTGGCTTTTGTGCTGTCAGAGGTAGATAACTACCACTAACTTTTACCATTTTTAAAAAGCAGTTACTGCAGTTGCTGCTAGCCTTATAAATTTTTGTTTGCCTCCATTTTATATAGGATGAGGGATAGTTGTATTTACAGCTCCTATGTAAACCACATATTTTATAAGAGAAATGAAATCTATGAATTTCAACTGTTTGAAGTAGGAACTAAGATTATCTTCAACAGACAGATAAGATTTTTAAAACCAAGAATGATACAATAAAAGCAGTAACAAAAATGCTCAATGTAAAATAAGGTGAAAGGGGACAATGTTGAGATTGTAACAAAAAAGTAAGGAAACAAATTTTATGTATATGGGGGTGGTAGGGTGGGTAGGGCTATGGGAAAAAATGAGAATTAAGTTGTGTCTTATACTGGTACAAATCCCCATTATGGAGTGCAATCATGATGTGTATATTTAATGTACCAATAAAGATTAAAAAAAACAAACAAACATAAGTGGGTGGGAGAGGAATTTTGAGGAATTCCAGAAAGCTCCAATACAGATAAAATTGCATCAATGGAAAAAGTAGAGCAGAATAAAAGGCTGTGAGATAGCAGATGTGAACACAGTTTGTTCTGTGAAAGTCCTAAAGAAGCTCATCATAATGAACAAGTAGAAAGAGTAGCAATGCTCAAGTTATTTATGCAATAACTATATGGAAAACAGTAGAACTGGCTGGCGAACATCTCTGCTGCCTTAAACAGAGGTCATTACAAATGATATTTTCCTTAAAATAAAACCTGAGAACAATCCATAGAGAAAGAAGTAGGGAGAAATCCAATTAAGAGTGTCGTCCAAATCAGAGCCTCTCTGAGGGTAGATATGAATATTCTCAGCACCCAGAGCTGGAGAATGAGACAGAGGAGCTAGCTCAAGGCAGTCCTCCCAGGGAGGGACTCAGATGCACTGAACACCCACCTAAGAAGAACTTTCTTACTCTGACCGCCTCCCTGCTCCTCTTTATTGAGTTCCACAGGAAATCTCATCTAACAAGGGTTCTGTGTTCAAGTACCCCAAGACCACAGCAAGCTCACCAGATAAACAGCAACCTAGAATACCTATTTCAAATAAATCTCACAATCAGCCCAGTTTTTGATTTGCAGGAGCAAATGGACAATAAAGAACCATTAGGTTATCTGAAGATTATGGTAAACCCTCAGAGCAAAGGATATATTTGAGTAAACTGAGCAACCAGCAAAATGACAACAAATAGTTTAGGAAAATAGAGCAATTAAAAAGCTACAAATAATATCCTGCAAGATAATTTAAAAGGTTCTTATATCTACTAAAATGAATTAGCTATTGGGGAAAAAACTAGTGCCTCCATAATTAAGATTTGTTGCAAAAATAATATTTTTAAAGCATACTGATGAAAACTAATGACAAAATAACTTGAAGATTAACCCCCAATATGAAAAATAAATTTAAGAAACATGATTAGAACACAGATGAAAAAGACAAAAAGCAAAAATAGAAGGTGATCCGGAAGGGTAGAATAGTAACAGTAGAGAAGACATGATCAAAGAACTAATAAAAGAAGTTGACTTAATTAATTACAAACACAGGCTCCTGTGCTAGGGAAGGTATATGTAAAAAAGTCTGATATCCAGGCACAATCAAATGATAAACATTCTATGATAAAATAATCCTAAAATATTCCACACATTAAAAATACTTATCAATAAGGAGAGAACATTAAGACATAGATAAGGATCAGGCTTTTATTAACAGTAATGAATTCTAGGAAATAATGAAGAAATGCCCCCTAAATTCAGAGAAAATCACAAGCTAAAACTGAATAATTATTATATATTTGGGTCATTTGTTCATCTTCAATGTTTAAAGTCAGCCATTTAAAATGGTTTATACTGACAACTAGAGAACAGAATATTATAACAGACAATATGATTAATAGAGGTGGAGTGAGAAATGAAATATTATAGAATTAGTAGCTACCCTGCATTTCAGACTAAGTCTTCAAGTTCTGAGTTAGTAAATCAAGAAGTTGAGGGATGTAAGATACATTTTTAATTTAATAGTTGTAGCCAGCAGAAAAAACAAAGCTGGCAGATGGATAATTGTGAAAATTCCTCTTAGTACTAGACCTGTACTTTCTTGTAGTGATGGATTTCTCTTTGCACTGTATTGTGGAAACATGCACTCAAACACATGCACACACAGAGATGTGCACACACGAACGCATAGAATAGTGATGTCTGAATAGGATTAAAATGGAGCTAAGAGGGTTAATGGTCACCAGTCGATTGTGGCTTCTAGGAAAAACCGGTAGCTTTCCTGCCCTTTGGATAGAGGTGGGACTTTGGGCTGCACCCCTGTTGTCAGTCATAAATAGATGTATGACTGCATGTCAGGGTGTAGTTGACATTAGTCTAGAAGACCTTCGATATTCCAGGTGTAGGACATGTGCCTGTCAACCCACAGCTGGATGGTACCAGATGTGCCAGTCAGCACACCTGCCATCCTCGTTCCCCTCCTGCTCAAACTTCTCTGCCCAGAATCCTGTGTTGAAGCGTGGAAAAAGCAACACTAAACTTGTCTTTCCATGGGGACAGTCAAGGACTATACTATGGGTCACCTTTAGCCTGTGCAGTGGCTCATGATGTGACCTGGTACCTAAAGTTAAAGGAAGTCATTCAAATTCCTTCTTCTGGAATCCGAACTGAGCTTGGAGAAATTTGGCTGGAGGCCAACAATGTCAGAGAGCTGCTCTGCAAAAGGACGAGAGCTGCAAACATGAGACTGCTGGTGCCACTGATTCCATAACTGACTTTCAGCTCCAGTTGACGGTGGCTCCTTTTTTATACTTCTTGCTCATGATTCTAAGGGATTCTATCTCCATGTTTGGGCCATGCATTTCTTTCTAATATCTACTACTTTTATGTGTGCTAGCTTGAGAAAGTCTCCTTCTTAAGAACCAAATCACTGTAATTCAGGGAAGCCTGACTGAGCAAGATGTTCAATTTGTATTCAAAAGGGAAGAGAGGTCTGGTGACCGGTGGCCTCTGAGAGAGCAGCATGAGCCACTTCTGCTTTAAGGCAACCCTGCCTGTACCACAGAACTGGCAGCACGTGACTGAGACTGCTTTTTCAACAAGAGTAGACTTTTCATAATTGCTTAATTTTTTCTTCTTTTTAAAAGATTATTGAGTTATTAGGTTGGAAGTCTCAAGATATTTCTCGAAGCCTCCAGTCTTTTATAATGGGCTTAGGAGAAAATTAAAAAGAAATAACCTTTAAATTCTCTTTAAGCATAACATTGTTTTTCAGATTCTGAGACAAGGGAACATGTACTGCATCTAACCCTTCAAAATGTGGAAAAAACAGTGATATTTGGAGGATGTCAAATAGACCCAAGTTTTTCTAGGAAGCTCATCCTAGTTGGTGTGGGGAGACCAGACCATGACAATAACAGAGTGGTTTGGCACAATCCCTCAGGACTTGGCACTCTCCTCTTGAACATAAAAATGTCTCACAGCAAGAGGCAGGGACAAGTCTGGGATTGTCATAGATGAAGACACATATAAGACTGCTCCATAATCATATTTGGAAAACAGTTAGACTATGAATATGTTACAAGACACAAGGGTAATCAAACATCTCTTTATCTAAATTAGATTTTTCAAGATAGCTGGTCATAAAATTCAGCCCACATGTGGACGGTATCCCATCTCAAATCCTACTCTTTTGAGCCTCCAGATTACCTAATCCAACTCAGATGCTTTCTTGCTAGGAATTTCTAACACTTTAACTAGTGCTTTCTGTGATGAGCTGTGATTCCTCATGTTCCTGTGTCCTCCTTCTTTAGAAAACATGGTAAATGTAAGCTGTGTTTCTGATGTTATTCTGGAGCATTTGACAGGCCTTGGGAATGTCACGTTCTGTGGCTTCCACTCCTGGTTTGCCCTCTCATATCTTCAAGGAAAACAGCTGCTGCTAAGTTTGACTTTCTTAGACCTAGCACTAACCCCCAATGTCTACCAAATACCTTTTTCCAGATACCTATGGGGATTAATACATCTGATCCTTCATTGACCTCATGAATAGGCAGGATTCATACTCAATTTACAAGGAGAAAATGGGTATAAAAGCCACAATTCTAACAAGTGATGGAACGGAGTTTACAGTCCCAGCAACCGAGTGGCGGACGTGGGGCTCTGAAGACCCCGCGCTGCTGTCTGTGATACCTCTGTCCACCCGACTCTGCTCTCAGCCTGCACAGAATGGTGTGTGATCACTGTGTGCCTAAAGGCACTGGACAAAACTGCCCAGGAAATGATTGCTAGGTTTCCTGTAAGACGCAGGAGAACAGCCTCTGACCAGGAAATACAAATAAATATGTTCTCCCAGGCCTCAGGATTAAAAATAACTGCTAAGTTTTTTTTTAAGCAGTTAGATTTCTTTCTCACTTAATACAGATAATCATATAACTCAGATTTTGAATTTGATTTCTAGAAGTTGCACAGACCTAACCAGGAAAGACCCTTCCTTTACATTTTTCTGCCAATATTACTAATGTGAGCAAGAGATTCTTATTGGTTGTTATATGATTATCAATCCTTTAACTCCGTGTACAGCAAAGAGAGGAGAATCTGAGGCCCAGAGCTTCTGAGATGTAAATAGCTAGAGTTCATTTTATGTTTAATATTTTTGTAATCAGCTTCCTTCTATAGTCAACTATATGGGCTTTACACGAACAAATGACAGGAACCTTATGAAAAATAAATTTATGTCAGTAAAAATTTGGGTTCTTTTAAAGAAAATTGTTAAGTAAATAGTAGTAGAGCTGGTACAGGACATCAGACAAGAAAACAAAGACTGTGAAGATAATTTGAGAAACTCTGACTTCTGATTCCTTGTAGTTTAGAGCTGGAAAAGCCAGAGCTAAACTCATGGGTTATTGATCTCAAGGGGCATGGGTCTTTATCCATGAATATCACCTTCTAATTTATTCGTAAATTTATCCTTTGACTACTCCCTCTCTTTCCCCTCTACTCTGTGTCTTGCTTCCTTTGGGGGGTGTGGTAGGGAAAAGAGGAGTGTGACATTGCACATTTCTGTTTTAATAAAACGCTGTCTGAAGACTAAGCCTGCCCAGGACCGTCCATCCCCTGTGGGGAACAGGGAGAAGGTCCAGGAAGCCCAGCTCCTCCGGCTTTGTCAGGTCCTGGGCAGTTTCAATTCCTCACACCGGGCAGGAACTGCGTTCTCAGACTGCTTGGACAGCAGACTCCCCTTCGAATCACCCCCAAGCGTGTTCCTGCGAAACCCGGGGAGCTAAACAGAAAAAGTACTTGGGTGGAAAAGTGGGGAGGCGGTTCCACGGGGCGTTGCCCACCTCCCTCTCCCGGCGGCAGCACCTTCACCTTCAGCCAGCCTCCCTCCTTCCTTTTCACAGGGACTTGGGGCGACTCCTGGGGCCCTCGTGGGGAGACGGATGCAACCCGCGGGGCCGGGAGTGGGTAGGCAGCGCAGGAAGAGGCGCCGCTCCAGACGCCCAGAAACCTCAGCAGTCTGAAGCCACCGGTGCGATTGTCCCTCCGCAAAGAGTTCTCAGGAAGTTTGGGGGAGGGGCGAGCCGGGCTCCCCAGTCCTACCGGCCTCGGGGCGCCGCGGGGTGAGCGCGCGCCGCGCACCTCGGGTCTCGCCGCCACGGTCCTGCCCTGGAGCGGGCGCTGGACGGCGGGCAGCGAGGGGCCAGGCATGGAGGGTCTGGTCCTCTTCAACGCCCTGGTCACCCGGCTGCTCTTCCTGCTGCACTCGCTGGTCGGGGTCTGGCGCGTGACGGTGGTGATGCAGGAGCCGCGGTACTGGCTGCTCGCCTTGCTCAACCTCTCGCTGGTCCTGGAGACTGTGCTCACCCTCAAGTTCAAGCGCGGCCGAGGCTACAAATGGTGAGAACGCTGAGGGAAAGAAAGGGGGCCCGGGGTCCTGGGTTTTGTTCCTCGGGGCGCTGGAAGTAGCCTCAGGGCTGCTCTCGCCGCAGCCCGCCTCTTCCGGGCTCCTTTCGGACCCCTTTGTCCTCCTCGGGGCTGGGGGGGCGGTGAGACGTCTGTGCGTCCCGGGCGCGTTTGCTGCACACTGGACCCCAGGGCAGCCCCGGGAAGCCGGGACTGAGCGCAGCCAAGCGTCCCCATCCCAGGTTTGGAATCTCGGAGCACCGGGAAAAAGACTTGGGGGAGAGTTGATCTGTTTAGCAGAAAGCACCCCCAGATAGGGGCTACAAAGGTGCAGGGAGGCTGCTGTGCGTCCCGTTCTGGGAATTCAGCCTGTGCGGTGCGCTCCGGTGATCCTGCGAGCGCAGGTGTGCGGTGGTTTCCGCTGGGCTCTGCTGCCCCCGCGCACGGAGAGAACCCACCGGCTGCTCATCTTTGGAGTCAGCGGCTCCCCTACTTTCCAGCCCCGTGGGTTTCTGTCACTTCCCAGCCTTCTCACCACCAGTACTGTAGTCCAGAACCCGCGCTTAGGCTGTCTGGGTTTAGTGACTGGGAACTTATCTTGCCAGGCACCGGCTGCGCGCCACGCAGATGGAGGAGCCAGGCACCTTGACTCCAGAGTGCAGGAGCTACAAGCTCCACGCATGCTTTGCTTCCCTGGCAGTGTCTTTAGTCAGTTAGAAAGTTACATTCTGATGTTCCAGCTCACCATCAAATTCACAGATGAAAGAAACCTATAGTTTTACGTATCAAACTACAAAAGGGTGTATATTTCATAACAGACCATAGAAGAAAAAGAAAACATGTCACCCCTGGAGATGATGAGAATTTTGCCTAAATGTTCCACTGTTGAAAAATATATAGATTCCTCAGTGGTCGTATAAGGCCAGTATTAATTTAATACAATGAGCATGGAAGTGTTAGTACACCTCCCTTTCATAAATAGTTCATTAAGCAAGGTACTTTCTAGATGCCTTGGGAAAACTCAAAGGAAAATGGTGTTAGTTTCCCATACAAACCACAGAGCTGAAGAAACAAGAGCGAAGGAAAATGTCTATTCTTCTACCAGGTCCTACAACATTCAGTTTTTACTGAATAACTTTAATACATTACGTAAATATCTTCCATACGGGAACATGAGGGTTGAGGTTGAAAACGGTTTCAAGTAAACTAATTCTGCTACCAACCATCAGAATATCTAGGACAAATGTCAACCACAGATGAGGAGTCAGCTCAGTAGGACCTGAAATAACTCCCTCCTTTCCCAACCAGACCAGATTTATTCCAGTGGTGTAGAAGTATTGTAACCAAAGGAACATTAGCTTCTGTGTCATGATTGACCGGTGATTCAGACACATAACTTATAGCCAACAGTGTCTAGAGAAAAAGTGGGTGATGAACAATGAGTCAAACAGATAGTTGAATATACTAGAGGATGGACCTCAAAATCAGGCATAAAAGGGGTAAAATATGGACTTTCCTACTTACTTTCTGTGATATCTTGAACAGGTTACTCCATATATCTGAGCTTTGGACTCAGAGAGTTATTTCAGAGGTTCTTGAAGAAGTACATGAAATAATAACATAGTTGATGAATGAAGAAGGAAAGGTTTCCTCTATATCTCCATGTTTTTCATTGTTTTGTTCTTATTAAAATATTATTGTATCAACTAGACACATATTATGCCTATACCAGTCAAATAACTTTGCTTGACAGACTAAGCAATAAACCACTGGTTTCTGATTTTTTTAAAAAGTGGTTATTTCATAAAACAGATTGATGTAGGACTAATTAAAGAAAAGTGTTTAATCCCAATGGAGTAACTCAGCATATATTTGAAAATGATCAGAGTTGATCCAGGTCATTATTAAGTTTCAGAAACAAATGAAATTGTCCTAAATAAAAATGTGATTCACAATGCTTGTTATACCAAGTATATTGTAATGCTTTGATGTTTCCAGATAGAACTAAATATGTAATTATGGTAATTTGTACTGTAGATGCATCTCACACAGTATGTTACAAATTTTAGAAAAGGCATTCAAAAGTTGCACTGCTAAAAATACAATAAATTATCCTCAGAATAAGACCAGTAACAATGGAAAAGAATTTCAGTTTGGTGCATATTTCATTTCTCAGTTGAAGTTTTCTATGTAAAAAGGCATTGTTTATTGCTCTTGAATACTAAGAACAATTTTACAGCAGAAAATCTAAGTTGATAGAATCATTTAAGTATGCATTATTGCACTGTTTTCTACTACCTCTAAAGGAAAATATCAATACAGATTTGTATGTAGAACTATATAACTTTGACTCATAAGTCTTATATTTCAAATTTTATCCTACTGAACCAAAATCTACATACAGAAATGTATATATACAAAAATACTAGTTGCTATCATGTTGATGGAAAGCAAAGCTGAAAAATCTGATTACCCATGAAAGGAGTAATTGAAAAATTATGATAGATTCACACTGTACAATATTGTGGCAATACCAAAAATAATGGGCTAGATCTGCACAATTCGATAGGTCCATGATATATCATCAGCACAAACCCATGTACACTGTGGTTCATTTCTTATGAAATGGATTTGGAATAGAATTATTCTTTGTGACAATTAGAAAGATTTTTCAATAACTTGAAGAATAAGAAGGAGAAAGAACAGAGAGAAGACGAAGAAGAAAATGAAGGGGAGGAAGAAGCAGCAGCACAAAAAAGAGGGACAAGAAAAGAAGGGGAAGAACAAGGAGGCTGCAGCTGCAGAGTCACCTCCCAACTTGAACATGGGTAGGAAAGAAAACACTTGAATGGGTGACTAAAATATGCGTGCATATGGGCTGAAAAATCTCCTTCCCTTGAACATTAGGTCCATGACCATCCTTTGTTTTGAGTTATTTTAAGTAGTGTTCTTTTTACTAACATTTTTACCTGGCCCCAAACAAATAAAATCTGTAGAAATAATGACTCAAGAAACAGTGCTATAGAGGAAAATGTGAACCACATTTCTTGAAATGTAGCAAACATATTACATGTGCCCAAGGAATGTTTCTTTAGCTATCCTTTGGAAAGGAAAAATGGAACTGGAGTTGCTGAGCTCAGCTGGCCAGGGACAAGCAGCATTACATCAACGCTATTAACTTGCCAGTTGGAGAAGTTTAATTTGTTGGAATCCTTAGGATGGAGAGGCTGAGCCAATGACACAGTTCTTGTTAAACTTAACCAGTATATGCAAGTAGAGGCTGCTCGTTTTGCACCTAGTATTTATTTCACCTGTGTAATCACTTAGGTTTTTTATAAGACGGAAATGAATACTACTTAGCTTAATATTTTTCTTGATTTTTATTTTCAGTTGTCTGGGCAACAACCCAATGGATCTGCAAATTATCATTTAGGTAAAGTCAAATGCAAAACAATATTTCAGTTGCTTTCCAGCCAATACTGATAAAATATTCCTAGAGGATAGAAAACTACCAAGATTGTGACAAGCTTGAAGCCTGTTCCCTTGAAAGCAGGCTGCATATGAGAATAAATAGACATATAAGTTGAATTTATTTGCAGCAGCATAGAATTTTAAGCATTGTGCTTGTTCATCAATGTTTTAAGACTGCAAGGATTAATTTTTTTATCAACCAGTAATAACTGATCTATTTGGTTATGTTTCTTCATTATCTCACTTTAGGCTTTCCTTGATCACATTCAATCAAGTGATTAAATATTAAACTGATTAATAAGCAAATATTATACCAAACATTGGGTGACCCAGCAAAAAAAAAAGACACATAAACACAACTAAAATTTTAAAATAAAAGATATTTGGATTGAGTGTTCAAGTGGGTAGAGACAATGATACACATACTTACCACTTATTGTCTTCCTGTTTCTTCCAAGTGTCATACATAGAAATCTAATTTGACCTTGGTGGCAGTTATAACAATTTTCTTCCTCTATTCTTCCAATTTTAAGTGAAGAAACAGAGATACAGTATTGTTAAAGCTTTTCACCCAGGATCAGAGTGTTAGCAAGAGGACAGAACAAAAGAAAGACTAAACACTTCCTTCCACATTGTACTGGGACTGCTGGGTGGAGGAGAGGGAATTCAAGATGTGGCAGGAAAGACTGATGAGAGCCAGGTCCGGAGTGAGGAGTACATAGGTTAGAGAGTAGAAGGAAATCAAATAGGTACATTCCAGCCTTCCAAAAAACTTCTTATTTTAAACAAGGGACTCAGAAATTAGCCCAAAAGCAATTAGCTCTTGTGTAGCATAATAAACAAACAAGGAAATGAATGATGGCCCCAGCAGCGTGGGTTCCTGAGGAAGGAGGCCTGCAAAGGACCATTCTGCCATGTGAGGAGAGGCTGAGAGGGAGGTGACTTGTGAGCTGAGGATTCAGAGAAGGAAGGAGCTGAACATCATCAGAAGCACAGGAAAGAAGAGTCAAGAAGAAGAAAAAGCCAGAGAAGAGGGATGACTTCGGTATTTTGAGACATTTCATACTCCCGAGTGATTGATAAATATTATATTTCTTTTCTGCTTTCCCCTCTTCTCTGTCCTGTGCCCTCCCATGAAACATTCTTCCTATCTTTAGAAACTCAACCATGTCTCACTTTCATCACTGCGTGTTAGAAATTGTCTAGATGGCTCACAGCTGAGAGCACAAAAGACAAATTAGGAATCAGAAGGCATTACATCTTAAATTGATTTCAAATTCAAATCTGTTTTGTAAAACATGTCTCCAAGAAATCTACTTTGATTATTAAAGTACATTTGGAGAGCTCAGGAGTGAAACGTAAAAAAGTGTGTTTCACAGATACTGTATAAAGGTTGATCCTAATTAAGAAGTTTTGAGCAGTACAGGAAAAGTTGGTATGATGCAATTCTGTAGAATTTGAAGATATTTATTTTCTTTCACCAAAAATGTTTTTTAAATGCCAGAGAAAAAGTTGGGAAATAAGTGCACACCCCTCTGCCACTGGTCTTTTTGGTCCCTAAAGAGGAATTTGGAAGGGCATCCTGGAAATTCCATATGGTCCACTTGGGCACTGGAAATCTCCCAGAAGATAATTTCCTTTCCTTTTCACACTTGGTGTCCAGATTTCCTGAAATCTTGCCTTTCCTTTTTAGTTATTCCAGTAACATTGTCCACTGTGTGTTGCATTTATCAAATCTGTCTGCAGTTTGTATCTAGAGCTTTAGAATATTGTCTCCCAGAATGTCTGTATTTGTGCTTTGTATCCTGAGACACTGTGACTGGTGTTCACATGTTTTAGGGAAGTCAACTTTAAATGTTACTAGTAAATTACTTTGTCTGAGTAATTCAAGTCGCAGTTGAGAAAGAAGATTCTTGTTCTTAAATTAGTTTTATGCCACACTATCAACACGATGTTTATGTTTTCTTCTTCTATTTCACAATGGACTTGGGACTCATGTAATGATTATGTCTGCATGTAAATTAAGATCTCCAAGAAAATGGTCTGCTGAAGGGAATAGAATTTTAGAATGAAAAATTAAGCTTACTAGTATTTTACAGCTTTTACTCTTGGCTGAGAGATGAGAGAAAAGTGTAAATTACCTTGCGTAGGTCAAATACATCTGTATAAATATATAAATATATAAATGCTCCATGCATTTTTCCTTCCCGTGACAATGACATGATTATATATGCGATATCAATACAAGTGTGAGTTATTTTTTCCTGCAATGAAAAACTCACATATCCATCAAGGTTTACTCTCTCCATGTGCCTTCCTACCTGCTCTGGAAGTTTCTATGAAGTGCTATTGCCCAGAGGAATAAAGCCTCTAGTATACAAATCATTTTGTTAAATAAATTTTTAATGTATGTTCCAATGTATGTTTTGATGATAACATTGAAATAATATTAAGGACATGAGGACTTTCAGTACGGAAATTCAAGATGGGTACTGATTTTGCTATTTTTCTCAGTGTATATACTAGCTACCCACAGGTATTTAAGGAAGGAGTTGCATATTATCTTTAGTTTATCTGACTGACCTCGAAGAGTAGTTGATATACAACTGATTCACTTATTAGCATAAAGGCTAGTTATCTTTTAGAAAAAAGAGAAATCTGCTAAGTCAGTTCTGCTGGTGGCCCTGGTGGGCTTCTGCAGGACTGTATTCCTTTGCTTTCTTATTTCCCAGATTGAGCGTCCTATTTTAGTTTACCTGGAAAACATGCTAATAAATTGGCTGTGCCATTCACTGGCACTCTGCTAATAACAGTGACGAGGATGATGTTGAAGGTAATGCGCCTGTGACAGTGATAACAGAATGGTAACAGTCATTACTTACCGCACACTGACAGTCCTCCATGCCTGCTTTATAGCCACTAACTAAGGTCATTTTCACAATGATTCTCTGAATTCATTCTCATGTGTATTGCCATTTTGGGATGAGGAAACTGTTGTACAACAAGGCTACCTCACGTACTTAAAGTCACAATAATAATACATCACAAAGCAATTGTAAGCGCCTGATGTGTACTTGCATTTATTAAGCACATATTTGCATTGACTGCATGGCCTTGCTGCTACTCCTCTCTGCAAAGAGGGAACCACGACTCAGGAGGCTTGGGGAAGGTTCCCTTCCTGAGATGGAAACCTTGGTCGTGCTCTGCTGAGTCCTCCCCTTAGGCCATCATCATATTTGTTGTGTTCTGCATTTAATAATCAAATTGAATTTTGCCTATAGTTGTTAGAGTTAAGAATTTTCTCTGGAAGGTAAAAGGACAACATTCTTAGTTTTCTTCTCCAAACTTTGGGTAGATAAATCCCAGGGGACCTACTGATGGAAGACAAAGGTAATTTTGCGAGGAGACTGAGGATAATACAGAAAATACAAACAGGTGGCTGGGAGACATTCTTGCTTAAGTAGATATTTTTGTAAGAACAAAAGTGGGTTGTAAAGGGGCAAAAAAGAGCAAAAAAATTTAGACTGTCTTCACTTTGGGGACCAGTGAAGAAACAACCTCTTTTCCAGAACAGAAATAAAAATATCATCTTTATAAAGATAGAAACAAAGTAGAGCATTGCATAAATAACAATCACAATGCATTTCATATCCTCAGAGAGACTGAAAATCCCAGTAACCAGTAATTTGAATTCACTTATTCATTACACAAGTGTTTATTATGCTAGAAGCTTTTCTTGAAGGAACATGAAGTATGTGCAGCTATATGGCAATAGTAATAAACAGCATTCTGAGAACCAAATAATTTTCCACAGTTAATTCCCCGAGTACAGAAAGGCTTTAGCATGAAGATGCAATCAGCGAGGTTGGCATTTCATAAAGAAGAAAACGAGGGAAGAAATTTCAGTACAGGTCTTTCAAGTCGCTGCAAGTATACAGGAGTGAAGATGGGTTTTTTTCAGGCTGAGGATATATCATGGTAGTAGTATTTGGTGGGATCAATTCATCAAGGAAAATGTCATGGTCTTCTTTCAGAAATATTTTATGAGAAATATAGTGTGGCAGACCGTAAAACTGATGAAGAATTTCTCCCTTTAACTACATTGGGAAGGAATCACACTGCTGACATTGAAATGGGAGCTTCTCAAATGCTTGCTTCAGACACATTCTTGAGAAGTTTTAGGTGAAGTGAGATACATCAAGCATGAATTTTGCCTCCGGTTTACATCATAATTTGGGAATATGGCTTTATTTTAAAAACGGACACCAAAAAAATGAAAACCACACTTAAAAATTATAACATTCGCCTTTAGAAGAATTTCTCTTTAAAATCCCTACATGTTGTCCTTCCTCAGAGGCTTTTGAAATACTACTGATCATTGCATCACAGTGGGTATTTCTGACCCATTTGAAATTCCTCCCTGTCTCTTGTGTTATTATTTGTCTACTAGACCATAAGATCATGAAGAAAACAACCTTACCGTCTGACCTTGGCACCTGCTCAGATATACCCAGTTCATCTCTAATTTCCCATTTCTTTGTGACTCTAGTGAACTTACAGCCATTTAGTTTTGGCCCCCTTGCCAATGGGCAAACATATGCAAAGGCCTCTTGGAGGGTAGGTGGTGGTGAGAGAACTACTAATTAGAAAATAAATGAGTGCGGGCTGGGGTCAGGCTAGTGCCTTTCTAGGCATTTGGTGACTGTATTCTGCAAAAATGTTTGGTTCATTTGGGGGAGCTGGAGAAAGGTAGGTGAAATTCAGGGGCATATATTGGCCACCAGATTTGTCACTGCACACAGAGAAAGCCTTTCCTGAGCAGCCTTTGCAGAAATTGTACAGAGTAAAGACAATTTAGTCAATACATGAGGAGAACAGGGAAGGTTAAACTCTTATATTGGGCTTAGGGGCCTTGAAGAGGGCATTTTGACTTCATTTCCTTATTTCTGTAAAAAGAAATCCATACATATAAAATGTTCAAGGAAATTTGTTGAGGATACTTAAGGTAGCTTAAGTGAGATTTTGAATCTTAGATCTAGCAACTCACTGTTTTTTGTAGAGCAGAAAATACTGTGAAATGAAATACAAATAAAATCTGAATTTATGTGTGAGCATCTTTCGAGTATCACTTGCTTTACTTAAAATGCCATACATTTTCAGGATTATATATAGTTAGAAGCCAGAGAAAATCTAGTGGGTAGCACTATGATTACTTTTTCCTCTATTTATTTGCATTGTTATATGTTTCTAAAAATGAATGTTACTTTTTCAATAAGAAAACAGCAATAGTCACATTTTTTACAAAGAACAAAATGGACACTTAATTCTATATAACAGTGAGTTGAAGTAAATAAAATCCATTGCAAGACTAAAATCTAAGTGTCATATATATATGTATATATATATATATACATATATATGTGTGTGTGTGTCATATATATATATGCTTATGTAGCACATTGTATTGTATTGTATACATAGTATACATATTGTTGTATAGTATACATAGTATACATAGTATTGTATACATATATATGTATATATGTATATATAATATATATATGTATATATGTTTATGTAGTACATTGTATTCTTGTAAAAGAGTATCCAGAAATCAGATGCAACTTACTTACGAACTATCCAGGTTCTCCCATAGTATTAACCTTGAAACAATACTCTTGGCTTCCACTGACTCTTGACACCGTCAAGACAAATACTGAAGTGTGATGACTTTTCCTAAGAAAAGCCTTATTACATGGCATCCAGTGAGACTAAAACTGATTTACTCATTTTTGGAATTAATACTTTTCTTGGTTCACAAAATGAATTGTGTGGATAGTAATCAAAAATACTATACACTCACAAAATAATAAATGATAGCTACAGTGTCATAAGGAAATATTAAACAGAGCAGAACAATGTTAAATTATTTCACTTTGCTGAGACATCGGATGAAAATCAACATATGATATTTCAAGATAAGATTTTTAGATAAAACGGCAGAAAGTATGGAAAAAGTAGAGCAACTGAGCCCTTGTTAAACCACAAAGTATTTGTGGGAAGGAGAAAAGGCTTTAATTCTGAACACACAGACAGTGTCTGGGCTTATGTTGCTTCAAATTATTGGAGGACAGCATTTGAAAGGCATTAAATGTGCACATACTCATATATATGTGCAGTTGTAAATTTTGAGAAACTCTGGAATAAATGTAATCAAGGTAACTTTGACTTGATTGACAAGGAGAGTTTTCTAGAGAAGTCATATACCTGACCTGCATTGGTAAGACAAACGTGCATGTGGAGGTTCGAGTCAAGAGGCATTTAGCTTCTTTCCAAGAACTAGAAGCTTTCACGTGGGAGCATAGTGAGGAAAATGCAAGTAGCACAGTCCAAAAGGGAGGCAGGGGCCTGAGTGTGCAGAATCTTGAAAGCTGTGATGGGCAAGTGACCCATGCAAACCCTGGCTGTATGACAGTCATCTCTTGGGTGTTGAATGTGAAGTTAGATTTGATGATGCCCTCAGCATTGCAAAACATTCCTTATTCCACTCCTCTTAAATAGCTTTAGTATGGAGAACCATAGTGCAAAAACCGAATCTCCCTTAGGTCATTTGAATAAACCATCTCAGAGCTGGTATTGAGTCATCTTGAAATACATGTACCAGACATGTTTTCATGAGTAGATTTGCAGACCTGAGCCAAGAAAAGAGAGAAACCATATTTACTGAGCACTTATAACATTGCTGCATGGCACAAATGGTCTCCTTTAATTTTCATATTATTTCCCCATATTATAGAGAAGAGTGAATCATAGGCAAGATACTGAAAGGAAAAGGCAGAATTCAAATTTAAGTCTAGAGTGTGAAATTCCCACTGGGATGTGACCTTTAAATGTCAAAGCTCAGTGGGAGTGTGTGATACTGCACCTTCTGAAATCAAAGTCCTTAGAAGTGTAGTAGCCTTCACTTCTTTCATTGGTTCAGTCTTTCCTTTAATTTTAAATTAGATATTTAAATGTTCCCTTAAGAAACATAAACTGAAAGTTTAGTAAAACACTGTGACATTATGGGGAAGAAGAGATGAAGAAGTGGATGGAGGAGGGGAAGAAATAGAAACATAAGACCCAGTGTCTGCTGCCAAGGAACTTGCATGAGGGAAGCTTATGAGGACTCACTGATAAACCGATACAGCACATGTCAAGTCCCTAGAGCAATGCAGGTTTCCGACAACTCCTGCCACACCCTGAAAATGCAAGTGGCATGTGGATGGCTAGTCATGGGCAAAGCCTATTCCCAAAAAAGCCTCATAATGTGGGGAAACATTTGCTAAAAAGCCACTTCAGACCCTTTCTTCTCACATCAGCCAAACTTGAAGAATACAGAGCATATGCTTCTGACCAGGGACCCACAGTAAATTCAAGAACATTATGGATTGAAGAAATATAATTAGTTCCTGAAGTCTCAGTGTGGTTTCTTCTTCTGACCTTGTTTTTTGTTTATGTCAAAGAAATCTGATGATGAGGGATTGAAGTAAAACAACTTTATAATCATTTTATTTTCCTGGCAATTCTAGGGCTCTTACCAAACTCTCTACCACTAAGCTACAAGCCCAGCATGCATTTTTGTTTTGTTTTAAATACATAGCCCAGTTGGAAGTACTGAGTTGCTCAGCTGGAAAGAATTCCATAGGGGAAAAGGAAGAGGAAATGAAGATAAAAGCAGATAATAGAGGCTTTGAATATCAGAGAACAGAGGTGATTTTCTATACTAGATAACAGCCAATCTTGAGTCTGGCATTGTGTACATTTGTATAATCAGTTTCTCAAGTATAGACACACTGAAATGAAAGAGTATTTTTCTGATTATAGAAATAAATCTTATGAACCAAAGATATTTATGCTCATTATTTTATGTTTAGTTTCTTATAATAGCCTATATGAGTTCAGTCTATTGTTTTCCCCCAGACTATTATTGTAACACTCCTCTTAGGGAAGATAATCTCAGCATTAATCCAGAGTCAGCCAAATTTCTGTCCAGTCAATATTTGAAATGTCCAGACAGAATTTACATATCCCAGCAGCTTCTCTGACCAGAATTTACTACCTTCTCAATTTCACACAGGAAATATCCTCTTCTCATGTTTCCTCTGACATTTAGGGTCTAAGAGTTAATTGCTCCTTGTTTTAGAAAGAACTTGCTCACCATGGACTTTTGATATTTCCCTGAAGCCCAGCTATCTTCCAAGATTTTAATAATATCTTGACCAATAACCTTTTGTTTCAAAATTGATTTTGGCAGAAAATCAAAGGGGAGGAGTATTTATATTAAATATTGATTTTTTTAAAGACTTGTTTCCTTGCCCTCTTTCCCTTTCTCTTAGAAGCTGAAGGAAGATATTAATGAAAGGGTTAAAAAAAACTTTGAAAATCCACCATAATGTTTATCTTTTCATTTATCTTTCTTCAGTTTTCTTTTTGGATTATAATATAGTTTTGGTAACATTTTGCTTCAAAAGAGTTCAGAGGAAAAAGAGTTTTCTTTTTGGATTATAATATAGTTTTGGTAACATTTTGCTTCAAAAGAATTCAGAGGAAAAAGGAGGTTAGGAGTAAGCAAACAGGAAAGAAAAAATTTGATAGTTATAAAAAGGAAATGAAGCTTATGTATATAAGAGATGGGGGTTGTGGAGGAGCAAGGAAATGGGAAAAATAAGAATTGTCATGTTATACTGGTACAAAATCTCAATGCTGATTGTGATCATAGCATGTATATAAAATGTACCAATAAAATCAATTTAAATAAAGTATTAGTGTGGCTGGGCCTGTGAGACAATTTTATAATCCCAGAACTCTGGCAGACTGAGGCAGAAGGATCACAAGTTTGAGCCCAGCCTGATTTAGGGAGATCCATCTAAAGCAAACAAACAACAACAAAAACATCTTTAAGATTAAAGTTTACTGAAAAGGTGTCCTACGTTCAGTCTCCAGGACCACACACACAGAGCAAGTGTGTCCAAAAAGCATTTTAATAAAATGTATTTACTTATGATTGACTTTGAGATATTCTGTCGAGCAATGTTCTATGTAAAAGAAAATGGAAATGAATGAACTATATCCAGAATGTGTATTATTTTACCTTATTTAAAATTTTAAGACTATCTTTTTTTAATTGCATACTGTCTCTTGATAATATCATCTAATTTATTGAATGCTGTGCTTCCAGGTACTGCTTTATAGAAAGTGTAATAAGAGGGCAGGGGATTTAGCTCAGTGGTTCCGGTGCCTGTCTTGCACGTGGAAGGACCCAGGTTTGATCCCTGGTTAACCACATATCATACTGGGTGTGGAGATTCACACCCAGCAGCAACCAGTACCACATACCATAGTGCCAGGCGTGGTGGCTCAGGCCTGTAATCCCAGTGCTTGGAAGGCAGAGGCAGGAGGATTTCTGTGATGTGAGTTTGAGGCTGAGCTCAGGACCAGCCTGAGCTACAAGGTGAGATCCTGTTTAAAAAAAAAAAAAAGTGTAATAAGAACCCCTCTGAGATCAGTGTGACTGAATGAGCAGGTGGAGAGAGAAGAAAAGGAAGGACAGGAAGGAGGAAGAGAAAATCTCCCCCCACATGTGCTGAGGAAAGGCTATGTGAAAACAAATGGACAAGGCACAATCAACCAGCCAGGAAAAGCCCTCACCAGAACCCCAGGACTCTACCATCCTGATCTGGCACTTGCTCCACAATTAGGAGAAAGATCAGATTCCCTCTTTCAGCCACATAGAATATGATACTTTGCCTAGCAGCCCACGTTGACTGATATGGTGACTATGCACCTTTACAATTAGGAAACAAACCAAGAGGTCAGTGTTAAAATGGCATTTGAACCTCTGACATCAGACCCCAAAAGCCTGTTCATAAGATTCCCCTCTGGATTTGATTCAGAGCATAATGAACAGATACACATCCTTTGAAAACTCCAAAAACCTTCAGCCACTTTTTTTGTATTTTCATTTTTCAAATTTAGCAAATCAACACAAATCTAGTGAATTTTTCTTATTTTCCTTTCTTATTGTTTGATATTTTTGTGTTCTACCGAGACATTATTATTTATATTCTCTGAATTCCATGTTAATGTCAAAAAATGGAGCCGGTCTTTTGGAAATTGCAGTGTTGAAAAATCAGATACTTACTATTGCTGTTTTTGCATTTTGTAAAGCATATTAAATACAAAATATCCCGTGTTGTGCCTCTAACTAATTGGCAGTGGCCCATTAAACCATATTAAAATTAACATCTATTAATTAGATTAGAAATTCAGTGAGAATGACAGCTGCTAGTGCCTTTTACAGTTACTGTGTTTCTCTATAATCCATATGGCAAAAATCACATAAGGCTTTCCTTCCCATGGAAATAAACACTTAGGATAAAAAGGTTTTGATTTGGTGTGATCGGGGTGTGTTCATTTGTTTTCTTTCTTTCTTTTTCTTCCATTTTCTGTAAAGCCTAAATTGTCTTTTTCCTCTTTCACAGGTTTTCACCAGCTATATTTTTATATCTGATAAGCATCGTTCCATCACTGTGGCTCCTTGAAATGCATCGGAAGACTCAGGTACTTCCTTTTAGAAAATAGGAAAGAGGAGCACTTAGCATAAACCACTTTCCAATGTGATTTGACTTATTTCAGAAATGTTCTTTTCTAAGTGGTGGGAATCATCAAGAGTTGAATTAATAAAAGGCCATTGGCAAGAAGAAATGAGTCCAAACTCTGTTAAAAAAAATAAAAATATCCAATGTTTCAGATTTAGGATTACATAGGTAATTAACATTGTGCTACTAATTTTGTACCTGATTGTTTCTTTCACCTACGGTATATTAATGTTTTCATGAGAATGTGGAAAATTGATTTTAACCCTTGAATTCCTCTGTTGTGCAAGGAATGAGCAATCCTCAATAATCTGAAACCCTGTAAGATGACAGTTTTAGAAAGTACAGATTTAAAATATTATTGATGCTGATACTTTAGAAAATTGAATTGACTACTTAAAATACAGGTTACACAGTTCCTAGAAGATTCATTTTTGGGAGTTTGTGGGCTGTCTTAGTTAATGGCTAAGGCCATTACAGAGCGCTGACATTAAAGTTAAAGAAGAAAAGTTGGAGAAAGGTGGGCTTATATGTATTAGCCTACAATGACTTAGAAAATAAACTATGGCTTTCAATAAGTTTCTATAATTTCTATGTAGAAACCTGAATTGAATAACTTCCTACCTAAAGGTGCTACTTAGTGCGCTCTAGGCTGAGGTCAGCCTTACTCTACGGTTCTTGCTCCTGCACAATTCCAGGGAAGCCAGTCAGCAAAGACATTCCACCAGCTTGGCCTTCAAGGTTGAGATTATAGGACTATATTCCAGATGACTATAGTTCTATAATATTTATTATCATTGTTGACAAAATATGTAGGCAAAATCTATGAGAATCTGATATTTTACAATTATTTCTTGTCTTAGTTAATCATTTTATATCAAGCATAAGCCTTCAGTGTATGGACTGATGCTTGCCCCAAATTTTAGGTGCAGAGAAGAAAAATATTTCCTCATATCTGTTTCTGAAAAATATTAATGTCATAGCTATTTCTATGTCTGTACCAAAGGATTTTTGGAAGTATAGACTTGTTGGTTTAAGTTACCATGACTTTTTTAAAAAATTAGTATGAGGAATTAGAGGACTACTTCTTTCTCCTACCTCTTACTACTTTGTGGGACTTGAAAATAAGCTGTAGTGATTTGAACCTCATTTTTTCCCAGTACAAGCAAGTCTCTGAATGGCTACCATTCATAATAACAACTCATACTTTCTCCACATGCTTTTATAATGTAACTACATTGCACAGATAATTGATATACAGGTCAAATCCTATTACAACAGATCACAGCAACCAAGAGCCCTCTTTTTAATAAAAAGAGATTTTTGAGCCCGAGGCAGTACCTCTCTAATTTTCATACTACAAAAGAAATTGAACCTTTAGTAGTAATGGATTTGACACTGAGAATTAAAATAAATGCCCATAGATTGAAATGGGCAAGGTAAGCAGAAATAAAAGTGGGAAAAGTGAAAGAAACAAACAAAAATGTGACATTACTTGTTAAAAAATAAGCAAGGATACAGTGAAATAAGGTAGAGCCATTCCCTTGGCCCATTCAGGAATTTTGGTCATGGTAGTCAGTTTTCCTTTGTATAATCTTGTATTTCAGATACATTTCTTATGTATATACACAACTCAACTGCAGTATTGGACCTTAGAACATGAGAGATACCTATTCCATTTAGCCTTTCATAGATGTGTGTGTGTGTGTGTGTGTGTGTGTGTGTGTATGTTTTACGCTTATATTAACTGAGTTTTTCATGATGGAAGAATAATGCCCTTCTGTCCATTTGTGCTCCATCCTAAGTGCTCTCGCCTGTGACTTGGCATTAGGAAAACATCCTGACCTATTCCATGAAGACATTTCTCTTTGAGAATCTATTTGGTGTCTTAAGTTCTGAGTCTCGTAAAAGGCACAGGTTGAAATGGTTATGATAAGTTAAGCACTCAAGAGATCTGTTTATGAAGGGCTGCAGTTAAAAAGGTGTAAATGTTTGGGTATTTATGGTTTGATCCACAGAGATGTGTTTGAAGTCACTGAAATTTTTAAAGATCTGACCCACAGAAACTCTGCAAATAAAATCAAATCGTCTTCATAAAAATTACCTACACAGTGATGAACATAAACTATATGAGCAAAACCTATACAAGTCAAGTTAGGGTTAAGGAATAAATCATGTATTCATTATAATTCTAGTGTCACTGTCCCAAAAAGGAAAGTTCATCAACCAGGAGAAGAATAACAATGGAGAACAATTTGGGTTAATCACAGTATAAAATGGACTGTAAAACTATTTGTTCCCAAATTAGCTTATCTTGCACTAAGATGATTTTTTTTCCTAAATAATAAGACATTTAATGGATTTTTTTAGTAATAAGAATGCCAACAACATAGCAAGGTCATCATTAAGATACATTCACTTTCAAACCTTGGGACCAAGTGGTAAAAATGTGTTGGTTCTTGACCATTAAATTCTACAGTGATAAAACTACTCACTAATCAGGATTTATGGTTTGTTTCAAAGATTTTTTTAGCCTTCATTTTCTTTTTTGGAACTTTGGCTGCACACACACATAATACATACACAGAGCAAGTGTGCAAAGAGCCGTATTTTTGCTTCTAGAAATAAGGCATGTGGCCGTTTTTCTTGATTATACTTTTCATTTCATCTGGTATCTAGTTGCTTGGATGGAAGGTAGAAGAAAAATAGATTCTTGCCTGACTTTCTATCCTACCTTTTCAAGTAGTGTATAGAATGATCAATGAAATAGCCAGAGTAGGGCCAGGGATATAGCTCAGTGGTTCCGGCACCTGTCTTGCAAGTGCAAGGGCCTGGGTTTGATCCCCAGTGACCACATACTATACTGGGTGTGGAGACTCACGCCAGCAGCAATCAGTACCACATACCGTAGTGCCAGGTGTGGTGGCTAATGCCTGTAATCCCAGCACTCAGGAGGCAGAGGCAGGAGGATTGCTGTGATGTGAGTTTGAGGCTGAGCTCAGGGCCAGCCTGAACTACCAAAGCGAGACCTTGTCTCAAACCACCCCCCCCCAAAAAAAAATAGCTAGAATAATTAAGACAAGATATTTGTGACTTTTTAATTTTTAATACTTTCTCCCTATAAACAAGTGTGTGATTGTGGTTGTATGGGGGTAATACAGTGGTGTATACATATATGTGTTTCAAAAATATGTTAACACTGCAGATGTTTCAAAACATCAACCTTTTTAAAACTCAGTTTTCAAAGTGTCCCTTGGCTACAACTACATTTTCAAGCTGCTGTTTCTATGTTCTCACTTCTTTCTTCTTTTACTCTAACCTCAGATTCCCAGCATCCCATCTGGTTGAAGCAAATAATATAGAATTCATTTGTGGAAATCCATATGCACAATCAAGAAAGAGAAAACAAAACATATCATTTTTTTAACACAATTGTCCAAGTTTTGTACCTAAATTGACTCCTGAACTGACCCCTAAATTTGTGTAAAACTGAAGATGTTAATTTTTAGCTCATAACTGCATGACAGTCAAGATGGAAAGGAATTTGGATTATTTATTTAAGCAGAATGGTATTTTAGATAATGAGGCTTCAGAGTAAGACATATAAATACTTTGGCCAAAATCATTAACGTTCTACTGTTGTCACTGAGTGTTTCTTTTTATTGCAGTAGGTTCAGTGTTCAAAATGGAACTTCTATTGTCCATCCATAAAATCTGTAGTTCTCTGTAATGACTGAGAGCATCTACATCCCATATGCCAGTGAAATCAGTCATGAATGCCAACAGTCTTCCCACTGTAACTGAAAAATAGTTTTCTACCTCTAGACTCTATGCCAATCCTGGTAAATGTGTAGCTGTTTTGTATAAACTTCACACATTTATTTACAATCTCTTGAATAGATTGAAGCCTTATTGTCACAGTTTTTTGTCATACGTTCCCAATTCTAGGACTGCAGCATACAGCCTGAAAGAATGTTACAGAACACCAGCAGAAGAGAAGACTTCAGACAGTTGGTGGCATTCAGTGAAGAAAGCACAGGGATGGAGGACATCCTTGAGACGGTGAGAGCTGTTCCCAACATGCATGAATGGATTTAGCTAGTGGGGCGTTTGTCAAAGAAAACATGCTTTACAACTCTCAGCTTATCCTTCCCTAAAGAAAATTTCTAATTTGTTTGTTTTAGGAATTCATAAAATAGTCATATTCTTATATATCAGCAAGAATGCATTACATGATAAGTATCCTATACGGTTATCCCTTGTGTAATAACTGCATTCTGGTCTGGTGACAAGGTCATTAAGTGAATTGATCAAGGAATAAGGAATTGTGTATGGTACGTTCATTGCAATATTCACACAAAAATGGTTGAGGAAAACCCTAACTTGATGATTTTTCTTTTATTTTCATAACTATTACATGCAGCACTGTAACATACAATGAGCATAGAACCCTACTAGTACTGCACTATACGAGTACCATCAACAAAAATTACATTATTGTATAAACAAGGTATACCATACAAGAAGCCATTGAGGAGATGTACTGAACTGTACAAAAGAACAGTCATAAGTAAGAACTAGATGTTGCTCATAGGTCTGAAGAGTACACCTCAGTTGTAAGTCATACCAGTGATTAAATAGGCAAGTCGTTAACTGAGGACTATCTCTATGTGTGTATCATATTATACTTCAACAAATGTCTGTAACTTACAGTATTAATGAACACAATTCAGACAATATAGATTTAGAGTCCATACATTAAAATGTATAATATTTTAATTTTTATTGAGTTTATTGGCACATTGTAGGCACAGCTGTCATGTTTATCATATGAAATTTGTATCTGTGTATGATATATCTTGGTTCTTATTTTTTCCCATTCCCCTGCTCTTCTTTCAACCCTCCACTCCATATCCATTAGCCTTTATTCCACTTTTTCTTTTTACCTTTAATTATTTTGTTTTATCTTCTTTCGTTTCAGCTGCCCTCCATTCCCTTTCCCCTTTGAAAATTTTTTCCTACTTCACAATATTGATCATGCATTTTGGTTCTCATTTATACCCTCAGTTTCTAACACAGAGAAATGATTCAGTATTTACAATGTGTTTCCCATTTATTTCATGCCTGGCTATCAATATTTTAATTATATCATTCACAAGTTTATGAGTTCTAAATATATCAACTATATATAGAGATAAGTAAACTGTGGACAACAGAATGTTGTTTAACATTAACAAGAAATGAACTCTAAAACCTTATAAAGACATGAAGAAACTTTAAATGTATATTGTGGAATAAAGAAATCTAGTCTGAGCTGCTCAGGGTGGCGCACACCTGCAGTTCCAGCACTCTGAGGCTGGGGCAGAATGATTGTCACAAATTGAAGGCCAGCCTGGCCACACGGTGAGTTCAAACCCAGTCTGAACTACAGTAAGACTGTGTGTTTCAAAAATGATAAAAAGTCTAGTCTGAAATGACAAAAATAATAAATGCTTTATATATAGTTTTAAGCTCACAGAAAAACTGAAAAGAAGTCAAAATTTCTCACATGTTTCATGTTCTCACAAGGGCATAGACCTCCTACCATTAGCATCTCACATCAGAATGGTTAATTGCTTTTAAAACTGATGAATTTACATTGCAAGTGATTATCATTAGAAGTCCAAGGTTTACATCAAGTTTAATTCTCAGTATTGTATATTTTATAGGTTTTGACTAGTGTCTAAAGATGTGTATACAGCATCATAATACCTTGTAGAGTATTTTCACTGCTTAAAACTAACAAACTAACATACAAACCAACTCCAAAACTATGCTCTCATTTAGCCTTTCTCCCCTCCTCAGCTCCTGGCAATTGCTGGTCTGTTTACTGCCTCTTTAGTTTTACTTTTTGCATGTATCACAACAGAGAAACCCTCAAGAGTAGAGCTTTTTCACAGTAAGTTCTTTATCTTAGTGACATATGTGGGAGGTTGTTTCATATCTTCTCATAGCTTGTAGTTAATTTATTTGTAGAGCTGAATAACATTCCATTGCCCACAATTTGTTTTGCTTTTACCTACTAAATAGTATCTTGGTTCCTCCCTTTTTTTGACAATTAAGAATAAAGCTGCTATGAAGACTTTCTGTAATTTTTAAAAGTGAGCAGCATTTTCAATGCTGAGTAGAGAGCAAACAACAGGATCCATGTGGCTAGCTTGTGGTTAGGCTTGTAAGAAACTGCCAACTGTCTCCTCAATTGACGATATCCATTTACATCCCCACCACCAGCAACTGTGATTTCCTTGTATTTCACAGCCTCACTAGCACCCAATATGGTCATTGTGCTGCTCTCGGTCATCTAATATGTGCATCAGTGACATCTGACTACTGTTTTAATTTTCATTTTCTTAATTACATATGAAATGGAGCGTATTTTTCTTTTATTTGTTTAGTATTTTTATATCTTCTTTGATGGGTTGGTTATCTGTTAAGAACTTGTCTCCATTAGTAGATGCGTCTTTTTTGCTTACTTTTCCCAGTCCATAGTTGTCTTTTTGTTTTCTTATTATCTTTTGCAGAGCAGAAAATTTTAACTTTAATAAAGTCTGGTTTAGCATTTTTTTATGGCTCATTTGCCTCGTGTTGCATCTAAAAGGACATGGGCATACATACAGCCATATTCATTATCTGCTGTATTATCTTTCAAGAGTTTTGTAGATGTTTATCTTTCATTTTGTTTTATGATCTATTTTGATTTAGTTTGTGAGGGGTAGAAGCTCTGGGATGAGATTCATTCTTTCTTTTTCACTTGTGAATGTCCAGTTTTGCCAGCATCCTTAGTTGAAAAACAAATCTCTTTTCTATTGTATTGCCTTTGCTAATTTGTTAAAAATCAATTGTGGGTCTTTGTGGGTCTATTTCTGGGCTGTCAATTCAGTTTTATGGATCTATTTGTGAGATCTTTCACTGTCTTGTTTACTGTAGTTCATTGTACATTTTGAAGTTGAGTAGTGTCATTTCTGGGGCTTTGATTTTGTTCCATATTGTATGGACTGTTGTAGCTCTTTTGCATTCCATATGAAATTCAGAATCATTTTGTCAATATGCACAAAATGCCTTGCTGGAATTGAGAATGGGATTTTATCAGATTTATAGATGATTCTAGGAAGGACTGACATCTTGACAATATTGAGCTCTGTTGTCCACAAACATGTAATATCTATTTAATTTCTTTATTTCATACATTAAAATTAGTGATTTTCTTCATGTATATGTTGCCCTCCATTTCTGAGGGTGCATATGTAAATAAAATTGCATTTCTATTTTCAAATTCCATTTTTTCATTAGTATATAGGAAAGAGATTAACATTTGCATGTCACTCTTTATTCTAACAACCTGCTTATAATTTTCAGGGTTTGGGGGGTCAGTTCTTTAGGATGTGAGCAAAGCCTGTTACATATCTCCTTCCACAACAGCGTACCATTTTTTTTTCACTTTATCTTTGTAAGCTAACTACCCATCCCCTTTCTATATTTTTAGGTGTCAATTAACAAAATAGAAAAAATTTTAGGCAAAATAAAATGATTTACTTTTTCTCCTCATGTCTGATACTGGACAAGCTGACCATGACCTCTGTTAAAGTGTTGTAAAGGAGACTATGAAGGCGAGGCCCAGAGGTGTTCAAATATGGATAGGCCACTGATTCTGTGAATAGAATAGACTTAACCTGCAGTTTTTTTCAGGCTCTGATCACAACTTATCTTTGTCACTTAATTCTGTTTCTCTGTTTTATCTGACAATTAAAAATATGAGTATTTATCATTAATGTGCTTTGTCTGTGAGTTAAATAAGAAACATATGGTTGATAGGAGAAATATAAAGATGTGTGGAAATGAGAGATCGCTGTGTGGATTTGCATGTCTCATCCTTTTCTTTCTCTGCTTTTGATATCAGCAAATGATCAAGTAGGGTGAACAGATAGGGCATAAACACACACAGGTAAGGCATTTGTATCAGTGAATTGGAACCATTATCACATTTTCTTGAACTTCATGGCCCTGTCTTTAAAGGATTGTAGTCTACAGTCTGTGATATACTTTGAAATTTATTTAGAAGGTAAGTGGGTAAAAGGTGTCATGTAGAATATATTAGTGGGATGTAAATTTTTCTCCTAGGCCAAGAATGAAGGAAAAAGAATTGCTTTTGATTGTATGGATTATTGGATATGTTAAATATTCATAAAAATATAATGATTTTACAGATATTATATTTTTTGAAGTAAATGAATACCCACAATTACATTTCTCATGGTTAGATACAACAGAATTTTAAGACAATAATTAAACAAAAGGAAAAATTGTATCATGTTAAAAAATATTTCTGTTAGTAAATTCAGATTAAAAATCTATAAAGCACACACATAGGATTGTTTTTTGTGGTTTTATGGAGTTTTTAAAAATCTACTATGCATTATACTTTATTATAACATATAATAAAAAAAGTAAAGATCTTCAACATAAAGCAAAATTGACTTTTTAAACATATATGGTGCATCTCACTAGAAAGGGCAAGGTTCAAATCACTTGCTAGTTATAGCCCCATTTTAAGGATCACATTAAAATTTACTTTGAGTATTCATCTGAAGAAAATGTTACTTTTGTTGGTAATTACAGAATAACTCTTGAAAACATCCACCAAACAAATGCTTGATTGAAAGCCATGGTGAGGAAGGCATCCTCCTACGAGGTGGCAGCTCATAATCTTTTTCTGTAATATTTCTGCTAAACAGGCCAAAGTTTTTGTGAATAACCTGTCTACAGTATGTGAGAAGTATTGGACTCTGGGGCTCCATCAGACGCTTCTGCTAATGCTTATAATTGGAAGATGGCTTCTCCCCATCGGGAGCACCATCACGCGAGACCAGCTCTCGGAGCTCCTCCTCATGTTTGTGGGAACAGCTGCTGACATCCTGGAATTCACCAGCGAGACCCTGGATTTAGAAAATGTGAGGTGAGCCCTGCAAAGAAAAGATCTTTTCAAGGTCAGGACCACACACCTGTCTCTTTGTTCTGTCAGTTATATTTTGCATGAATAAACAATTTAGTGTGGCATATGCCTTTGCTAAGATTGTAGCTTTGCTGCTGTTTAGACACATGCTGGGGAATAGCAGTCTTTATAATAAAAAAATGCATAAGTAAGGTTTCTATTAGAGGAAGGGACACATAATACCCCTGTGAATGAGAACAAAAACTCTGTGCATGTTTGCATGACTGTAGGTCAGGTGGGCCCATGGTTACCAGGAAACCCTCGGTGGGTTTCACACCTACCTCCTCTTTCACAGTCTCTAGTGTCACAAACAGAGACAATGGTGAAGCCTTCTAGAGCACAGCATAGCTACAATTTCAAGAGATGTGGAGAAATCTCTCCCTTCTCCAGTGAGAGAATTTATGTTCCCTGGTGTGAAAGAAGAAGGAAGCAGATAAAGTTTTATTTTATTAAAATTTATTTTTAGTCAGTTTTGTTCAAAGTACCCAAAGGCTTTTTGATGTAGATGCTTATAAATTAAAACTTATTGAGTTGATACTTTTATTTTTGCCACAAGCAACTAAACTCAGAATCCATGATCACATCTGTTTATGGAACTACTTCTTTCCCATTAGGGATTTAAGTCTCAGTGCCTGAATGTACTTTAAGCTTGAGTTGTTTTGCACTATGCTATAAAAATAAATTGGAATGAGGCTGCCTTTTAATGCTAGTTTACTTTATGCTGTGTTTCTCAAACAACATAATATAAAGCTGAGAAAGATACATTAACTTATTGAGTAAATTTAATATCTCAATTATAGTATGAATTATCTTTATAGCTGTATGCTCTTTTTCATTCATACTAATTTTTATTTTGGTTTATTAAGGTGATATTCTCTTTTAAAGAATCAAATGCAAATTGAGTCATTGTCTTCAAAGTGTTATTTTTAATTTTCTAGTTTTAATGTCTAACAAGCACTTGATCAGTGCTTTATATTGTACTATGTATTTTCAAATACTTTCATGATGATTATGATCCTATGCATTTATGAGAAAATCACAATCATGACAGCACATAAAAATAATGAGTATATATAATAAGGAATAACAATATAATGACAATAAGTTACACATCTCCAGAAATAAATACATCCATGTTGAATACCTCAGGAGATGGAGGAAACACAGAACAGTAAAACAGCGAGTAGGATTATATTTTATGGCATTGGTCATAAAAACATGAGGTATGCCAAAATTAGTTATCTTAGTAAACTCTTTCTTCATTTGTCCCATTCAGAAGTAATACCAGAGTAAATTTATAGATCTATGTTTGCCAATAAATGTTGTTTACTAAGTAATTTTAATTGCACAGCTGCACAATAACATCAAAATCCACACCTTTGCAAGTCATGAGGTTCTTCTTTCATTTGCCAACTATGATCTTGCTTTCTGAGCTGTGCCAGCCTTGTGCTAGGGGGAGATGGAGGAATACATGGTGAGCAAATGAAGAGCAGGAAGGCACAGAGCAGTTCCATTTCCCTACCCCCCAAAAGGGTTTTCAATTCTGAAAGAAGTTCCAGAGTACTTAATGACTCAAGACCGTGAATCCTCATTTCTTCTGCTACCTACAAATTACTCTGAATATTTCATCAATACTTAGTACTTAAAATTTAAACTTGTATCATATTCCAAGCAAGATTATATATAAATCACAGCTGGTCCTATGTATTTTGCGTTCCTTGTGCATGGATTGAAAACATTACAAAAATTCCTCTTGTACCTGAACATATAAAGCCTTTTTTCTTATCATTTTTCCATAAGCAATACACTGAGTTAATTTGCTCAGTTTTTATAAATTTTCACTGACTTCAAAATCCTATGATCCTGTAATTTTTTTCTTAACAGCATCAACAGAGATGAACACCAAAAAAAAAATCCAAGTATTGGGAATCTACACTTAGCAAATTACCAATTACATTGATAAATTATGAATTTATGTCACCTTAACTACAATTGAGATTTACAATATTCCCTCACTCCAAAAGATTTATAACTCTTTACAGTCAATTTTCACTTCTGGCACTAGCCCTAAGCAACCAATATAGACTCTCTATCTGTATAGATTTTCATGTCAATGGAACTATAAAATAGTTCCAGCTTTCTTCACACATGTCTGCTGTTTGCCTCCTGATTGTTAAATAGAATTTCACTGAAAGTATAGATCACACTTTATTTATAGTAGTAACTCTATATGTAGATTATATAATTTTGTGTTATTAAAATGATGATATAAGTAGTATTCACTTACAAGAGGAAGATATGTTTTCATTTTTCTTGGCTACATATCTAAGAGTATAATGGCTAGTTTTACATTAAGTACACATTTTCATTAAGTACACATTCATCAGTCAGCTAAACTGTTTCTAAAGCAGTTTTACCATTTTGTATTCCCAGCCAATAATATATGACCATTTCAGTTTCCTCATATACATACTAACACTTTCTTTTTCTAGGAAGGCTGTACAGGTGGTATCTCATTGTACATTTAACTTGTATTGAACCCCCAAAGCATGTTAAGCTTTTTTGTTGTTGGTATTCTATTCTCTGAGCTTTTTCTACACAGACAATCATGCCATTTGTAAATAAAGACAGCAATCATTCTGATCTTTATGCTTTTAGTTTTTCCTTTTGTGGTTGCCCTGGGTGAATATTTCTATGTTGGACAGAAGTGAAAAGGAAGAATGTTTCAATCTCAAGGGATAAGCAAGCTTGGTCTCTTAAGTAGAATATTAGCTTGAGATTTGACATAGATACCCTTTATCAACTTGAGGCAACCTGCAAATTTGGGGGAGTTTGTTAAATTTTTACTGCTCTTATTGAGATAATTATCTATCAGTTGTCCTTTTTTCTATATAAGGTTTGCTACATGAAGTGATTTTCAGAAATTAAAAAAATTTAAACATTCTGGGATAAATTGTACTTGGTTATGATATACAACTCTTTTTACATGTTGTTGGATTCAGTTTGCTGATATTTTATTAGTTTCCATATCCATGTTCATTAGGTACACTGATCTATAGTATTCTTTTCTTTTTTTCTGGTTTTTGTATCAACATAATACCACAATTATTAAATATCTCAGGAAGCATCTCTAATTTTCTTATTTGCTAAAAGTTTTACACAGCTTAGTGTAATTTCTTCTTTAAATATTTTCTAGAATTTACCTAAGAATCTATGTGAACAAGGGTTTTCTTTATTGGAAGTTTTTTGTTTTCTGAAGTTACTAATTCAATAGTATTACTTCTTATAGGTCTGTCTAGATATTCTATTTCTTCTTAATTCAATTTTGGTTACATTTTTATTTCTAGGAATTTTCCTATTTATGTAGATGTTCTAAAATTTTGGTATATGAATGTTTATAATACTCACATAGGTATTAATTTTTATAGCTGGTTATAATGTTCTTTTTCATTCTTAAGTTTGGGAATTTATATATTCTGTTATTTTTTAGGAGATGGATGTGTTTATTTTGTTTTAATATACTTATTGACTTTGCTGATCTTCACAAGCCACAAGTTTTTGATATTACTGATTTTTCTCTTGAATTAGTTTTTAAATTTTCTCTCTATTTAATTTTTTCCTTACATTTACTGGATTAATTTGCATCCCCAGCACACACCCATTTCTTCATACACATTAGATTATTGATCTGAGACTTTTCTTTTCTAATGAAGACATCAAAAGCAATGGATTTCCTTCTAATAGTGCTTCCCAGTATCTTATATATTTTAATATGCAATCCTCATGTTTCATACAATTGAAAATATTTTGAAACTTTACCTTTGATTTATCCTTTGACTCATTGATTATTTATAAGTGAGCTCCTTAACCCCTGTATATATGGAGGGTTCTAAAATTTTTGTTGTTTTCTGTAAAATTCTATTATAGTCTGAGAATATGATTTCAGTTGGTTCAATATATTTTAAGTTTATCTAGTCTTGATTCATGGTGTAGCATATGGCCTGTTTTAGAGTATGTTCAGTGCATGCTTGAGAAGAAAGTTTGCACTTTATCGCAGGTTAGCACCAACTCGACTCTACGATACCAGATATCGTGCTATCTACGACTGCACAATAGCACTGTTCTGTTTGATCAAGCCCCATTCATCATTCCTCAGAACTCTATTTCCCTACCTTCCTGTTTTCCTTTTACAGCTTGCTGGGTCAATTCTTTCTTTGTATACTATCAACTGAATAATGCCATTTTATAATGATTGGTCTTTGTCATCCTTTGAAAGAAAATCCAGCCAGCAACTGTAACACACACTTGTACTCTAGCAGTTGGGAGTCTGACAGGCAGAAGGATCACTGTGAGTTCAAGGTCAGCCTGGACTACATAGCAGGCCCTGTCTACAAAAAAGAAAAACAGAAGAAACATTCCAAAAGATGACAGAGCACAATCATTTGGAAGAAAACATGTATATGGCTGTATGATACATTTATATGTCACTTCTGTTTATTTGTATGTTTGACACTATGATGTTTTTCATTTCTTCATGTGGATTTAAGCTACTGTTGGGCAATTTAATTCTTTTTCATGTTAAAGGATTTCATTTACTATTTATTCTACTCAAACGTATAAACATACATTCTGGTCTTTCCTTCTTTGGAAATGTGCTGATTTGGCCTTCTGGTTTAAAGAGCAGCTTTGTGATATAAAGAATTTTTGATCGCAAAGGTATTTTTTCTTTCAATATTAATCTCTGTAGCTATGATTCCATTGTCTTCTGGCCTTCATTATTTCTTGTTAGATATTAGGTATTACTTATTAAATTGTTGTCCTGTACATGATGAATCAATTTCCTCTGATCTTTTTCTAAATACCTTTTTCTGTTGGTTTCTCAGTATTCTGATTGTGTAGCTGTGCATAAATTTACTTTTAATGATTTTAGAGCTTTATTGACTTCTATAAATTTTGCTTTACCACAGGAATTTCAGTCACTATTTCTCTAAGTACTTTCTCTGCTTTCTTTTCTTCTCTTTCTTCTAAAATTCCTATTTAAAATTGTTCATGTTCTGTAGGTCTCTTAGGCACTACTGATTTTTAAAAAAACTTTTCTATAAACTGAACTTCAGATTATATAAGTAGTATGTGGTCAGTGAATAATTTGAGCCAAAATTGTGATCAAACACTTTGAGACCTTAGGATTTCTACCCCGTGACGCTCTGTGTACAGACCGATTAGCACATTTAAAAGTTCAAGATGTTTTCATATATTTTTCAGGTGCTAATTTAAATTATGCCCTCTGAGTCTTTTCTGCACATAATTTTCCAATCAGTTGAACACCCAGGAGAACTTAGCTGGCTTCATTTTAAGAATCTCTCCATGAAATTTCAGATGAGTCTGTCACTCACCCCCCTTTAGATTGCAATCTCAAACTAGAAGTTGTGAATTTCACCTTTCATTTGCAACCAGTTTTGTTACTTTTATTGACCACATCACTTATCGTGAGATTTCATACTCCTCTCCAAATCAAGTCAGTAACCTTTGGCCACAACAAGCCTTTGTTTTTTAGCACCAAAACTTCCCTGGTAAAATTGTCATGATGATGGATCAAGATATCCTTAACACTACGACAATTTGAGTAAACTTTCTACATAGTTTTGTCTGACTCTAAGCCCTTGTTTTCCTTTCTCTCAGAACATTTACTTTAGAAAATTTGAAATTACATGTTCTTTCTTTGGATCTTTGAAATGTAAATCTTTTCACAGCCTCTTGTCAATTGACAAATCAAGAGTATCTTTTTCCTAGGACCTAGGTGTCCTGTCTTTGAAGTATGTAATTTGGGTTAAGGATATCAGAAAGAAAGATAAGTCTTCAAGCTTCTTTGGAGGGTAGACACCTCCATTAGATCTGTACCATTTACCAAACACAGATGATCTCATTGCTTCAACCCTAAAATCCTCCAGTACTTTTTTCCCAGGTCACCCCCATGTTTATGTCTCTCTTATCTTTTATCTTACAGAGCTGCATTCAATTCTATTGCCTTATTGATGTAATCTCCCTCCCATATTGCAATTGTCATGAGTAAATTTTTCCTTACCTGTTTAAATTTCCAAATTCAGGGGCATTTTTCTTTGACATAGACAACTTAAGAGTAAAACCATACCCAGGTGAAAGAGCACTACAGATTCTTACTGTTCTTACCAACTCTTCTGCAAACTTTCCATGAACAAATTTTACTCAGTTTATTGTTTGTCTTTGGTTGGTTTCCAGAGCATTGAATGACGGTTTTTGACAATTTGTCCAGCGTTAAATATATTTGGTGGAAGGGACAATGACTGAGCTTTTCATTTTGCTGTATGTAGTTACCTTCCACCATTTTTACAAGTCTGAATTTCAACATCATTGTTAGAAATGGTCTACTGGTTATCTACATCCATGGAGACTAATCAGAGCACTATTTTTGTGAACACAAATAACTTACTAAAATGAAAAAAGACATGTTTCCATCACATTACTTATATTTTATTTTATTTGACTACAAAAAGGAGAATCTTTCTAGGTTTATACTGTTTTCTTTTTGTTGTGCTTGGTGAAATATTTCTTTCAGGATAGGTTAAATTAAAACTTTTTTTCTCTTTATTAATTGTTCTTCTCTCAATATATTGTTCAAATGTTTTCTCTTTTTAAATAGCTAGCTAAATTCTAGCCACTGATTTTTTCTCATTTATAAGAGTATTGATAGTTCCAGAAAGAAATAGCCAAGCAAATTGGAAGAGTGTAAGTTTTTATTTTTAATCTTTACCATCTGGTTAGGTGGGCTAATCCACCAAATGCCACAAGTGGAAGAGTGATTCAAAGATAATCATATTTTTACAGATCTTTTGTATTCTTTTGTGTAAAATACACTTTCCTCCATGCATCTCCTTTGACATTTGTGATGACAGATTATACAATCATAAACCACCTCAAATTGCTTTGCAAATCTTCACTGTTAGTCACTTAGGTTCAGTAATTTAGTTACATTCCAACATTTAACCTTCTTGAGTAATTTCACTGCCTAATTTAATAATTCATATCTGTCTATTTCAGATATTTTAATCTATTTTTCTAAAACTATTTGTGTTCATTTTACCACTTGTTGGTTGTTGTCTATGTGAGGTTTTCCTGGCCAGAGAGGGTGAGGCACAGAGTCAAGCACAGACCCTGGGGAATGTTTCTGAAACTTCCAATTTATTCATATATATAGCAATTTATTTATATATATATAGCAAAAGGTCACAGGGTGGGGTGAATGCTAGGAGGAAAGGAGGGTCTATAGGATTAACCTAGGGTTTTGCCCAATAAGAGAACTTTGTGAGTGGGTGGTCTATATGGCATTAGCTATGGGGGATGGTAAGGTGATGGGTGAGAGACAAAGAGGGGTGGGGCTACCAAGATGGCCGCTGACAAGGTTCAACGTGTGGGAGCGAGTGTGCTCGAGCCCCTAAGGGTCTCCGAATCTGCAGGGAGATGGAGTCTCAACCTTTAGGCTCAGGAGACAGGCACACGATTCACTTGCCCTAACCAGACTTGAAGCTCTCCCTTAACCATTATCTTTTTCAACACACATATTCTTTGACACTTTGTGTTTGGATAAATAGTACATAAATGTAAAACATATATACATTCAATTTTGTATGTTTTGATTAAAATATGTCTGTGCTAGAGGGAGGCTGTGATTTGCTCCTACTTTTTAAAAGGATGAGATTGAGACACAAAGAATTTAAGAAGCATGCTAACATTAATTAGCAATAGTAGTGTTAGGTAATATTTACCTAACTGTCTCAAGTCCTGCAAGGCCTTCAATTTAATGAGTTACTCTTTAACACTGTAAAGCAGACACTAATATTATTATCATTTTGTAAGCAAAAGAGTTTTAGCAACTCTCCATATGACATGGAATACAAAGTAACTAATGTATGGTATTCTCCCTTGTTTAGCTTCTGTCAGGTGTTCTTCCGTGATTTTGATCTGCTTAAGAGATTAAAGTAACACACTCAGAATTGTCGCATATAATCCAGCAAGTATTGCAATTTTCACTTCATAGTACAGATGGATAAACAAAAGTACTTAGATGTTAAACTGCTTGTTCCCTTTTATGTAGCTGGTGAATGATCAGTCTGGGACTAGACATTCCATTTCTCTTTTGAGAGTGGGAGCTTGTTTTGGAATTCTGGTTACTTGTCACCTGATCGCATGCACTGCTGCTGCATTTTACTGCCTTGCAGTCAAATAGCACATTGGTTTTTTGGTGAATTATTGAAATTTAGGATCATAAGAAACTTCAAAAGTGGCCATTTTAGGAAATACTTTTTTGAAAGTATTGGAAAATCCTCTACAAAATATCAACAATTTTAAAAATTAATTTTAGGTACATTTTATATACATATCATAATCATACTCAAAATTACTCTACAATTTTTATTTAGATTTTGTTAGAAAAAGCCTAATAGAGGGTATACCAAGTAAATACTTATTGTGCTTTGAAGTATTATTATTGGAGAGTATTTTTTTAAATTATAGTGAAATTTGGATGCTTAAAATGCATGTAAAATCGTATGAGCCTGGACTGATTTTCTGAAATCACAAGATATGTATTTAATTTCTTTTCTCCATTATAGAACCAAGCCTTTGGGGACCCTTCTCCAGCTGTTACTTCCTCGAGCTATCCCACATGTCACATGACTTTGAGTTTCTTTCCCATCCTATTGTCACTCTGTGATACAAATACATTTATAAAAATCTCTCACAAAATATGACATATAATACACAACCTTTCAGGTATTTTATGAACATTGTTGAATAAACTAGGCTAAAATTATCTATTTCATTCCTGGAAATAGTACAGTATAATAGTTGAAAAGGTGTCTGCTAATCATGCAATTAAAAAGATATTTGGCCTTCAATTGGCAAAAAATTAAAGTTAGATATTTAAAAAGAACTTTTAAATGTTTCTAAAATTTTGTTTTAAATTATTAAAAACAAGAATATTTTCCCCAATAAAGGAGAGATATGTGCTGAAATCAGCTATCTATTTTTGATTTCTGCTCCCGATTCTTATAACAACATTATTTTGGATACATTTCCTCAGCTCTTATTATCTTCCACTCTGTTCTTTCTTCTTAGTTAACATAAATAATAATCATGTCTAATTTAATAATCAATAATTTAATAAGAATGTTTAATCACACAAGAGGACGATGTGTGATCATGAATTTAAACATTTAATAGACTGCTTGTTACAGAAGTGGGAGATCAGAAACTACATAATATTTAAAATTCCAGGCATGTATTCAAGATCTTCTGTTTACAGACATGGACATTGTAAAGAGAGAAAGGTATAGTTTCCTGACCCAAGGCACTTTTATTTAAAACTCTAAACTTTATATTTCTCATGAATTGATTTATGATAGCATATGATTTTAGAAAATCATTAATCATGTCAGATTCTGGACTCACAGCTGAACAATATGGAGAATTCTTTTTTTTTTTTTTTTTTTTTTTTTTCGAGACAGGGTCTCGCTTTGTAGTTCAGGCTGGCCTGAACTCAGCCTCAAACTCACATCACAGCAATCCTCCTGCCTCTGCCTCCTGAGTGCTGGGATTACAGGCATGAGCCACCATGCCTGGCACTGTGGTATGTGGTACTGGTTGTTGCTGAGCGTGAGTCTCCACACCCAGTATTGTTATGTGGTTACCAGGGATCGAACCCGGGCCCTTACGCTTGCAAGACAGGAGCCAGAACCACTGAGCTATATCCCCAGCCCCAATATGGAGAATTCTTGAGAATTCTATCCTATCCTTTTGCATCCTAATTGATGATGTCCATTTATACCTTCTGGAACCTTGCTCATGTTCTCCAGGTGCTGGTTTTCTAGCTCAGCTCTATGTCATACATGCATATGAGAAGTCTTCTATGGTATTATTATCTAGGCCATTGATAAAATGTGAAGTAGAAGAAAATTGTAGATAGAGCCTGCAGCAACACTTTGGGGGGCTGGCCTCTGTGGAGAAGTCATTCACAGTTAGAAATCCACTAAGTATGCACACCTGGAACATTTCTTAATTTTCCTAACAAGAACACTAAGGGAGAAAGTTTTTATTTTTTTATTTTTTTTTCAGAAAGCTTATTTAAATCCATGTGACTTTTATCAATTTATGTCATAATACCTGCTTGGTAATCTCAACTCTGTTTTTAAAATGGAAGGAGAAATAAGCTTAGTTGAGTGCAATTGTTCTCAGGAACCCTGTGCTGATTCTTAATAATTACTGTCTTCTGCCACGACAGCTCTCAGGAATCATTTGAAGAATCACTTAACCACTCTAGGCTTTAGTAGTAATATGCCTTCTGTACTTCCAGATATACTTTGGTTTCTTTTCGAAAGTGAAGACTTCATTTTTCTGTCTCCAGTCTCGTGTCCACTGTTAACTGCCTGGACCGATAATGATGGCTTAGAAATCTCATTTTCAAATTCTCTCAGTCTTGAGGTTTAATTTTTTAGGATCTCAACACTGGAAGCATTTACAGATAACCCTGAAAACCTCTCCATTTAGTTGGCTCCAATTGCTCTCGTCTCTATTCTCCTTGCCCTCTTCAGTTGAAAATCCCCCTTGACAGAAGATGGGAAAAAAATAGCTATTGTTGCACCACTGACCCCAAATTGATGATTTCCTTGGTATATTTACAAAAAAATAAATGTGACCTTTGCATTTCTGTCACCTCGATGCTTTGTGTTTTAGTCTTTCAGACCCTTGTAGATTTATAACATTTATATACTTGCCCATGTAACCGTTCTTTCTATAAATGTATGTGAGCACCACGGTGAAGATACAGATAAAAGAGCACATGACTGGTGTATTCATGAGACCTTGAGATTCTAAGAAGTGAAACAAAACAAACAAAGAACCTAGCCAAACATGAACACAGTGGCACACACACAGAGTATACTGTGTTATCTAGTGTACATTTTGTTTATTGCGTTTGTCTCTCCACTTCTTTTTCTGTTTAAGAACAGTTTTGTTTTACATGCTCAGATTCTGATTTTGGACTATCATCTTGCCCTTTTGAGCTTTCTTTTTGATTGGCCTTTGATTCTCAGAATAATGATGCGTCGTCCATGGTCCTACATTTTCTTGAAATCAGATTGCTAAATACTCATGTCAATTTCTAACTCTTTCCCCTAGTATATTTCTCTTGTAATGTTTCTATTATTTGTAGAACTAAATAAAATAATATGAGTCCAAGAAGCTTTATTATAATTTATGCTTATCTGGGGCTTACGTGTTAGATTTTTTTTTTTTTTTGAGACAAGTCAAGCTTTTAACACTGGCCCTGAACTCAGCCTTGAACTCACAGCAATCCTCCTGCCTCTGCCTCCTGAGTGCTGGGATTACAGGTGTGAGCCACCACATCCTGCGTTGCGATATGTGGTTCTGATTGCTGGTGGGTATGAGTCTCCGAGCTCAGCACTGTTGTATGTATTTACCAGGAATCAAATTCAGGCCCTTGCACTTGCAAGGCAGGTGTCAGAACCACTGAGCTAAATCCCTGGCCCAAGTGTTAGGTTTTTAAGTGCTAAATTCTTTATGTTTCACTTCTTTTTCTTCACCTAGTTGGGATTGCTTGTGAATTTCTCCATGTATTTATTATGTCACCAAGATACTTTGCCAACTCACAACAGGTTTATTAAAAATACAGTCATATATGAACTGAGATTTCTGCTTTCTGAATGTGATCATATTTTAAATTACTAATTTAAAATCTTGTCCTTATTCTAGGAATAACACTGCACTAATCTGTGCCATCCTTGTGATATGGACATGGAGCATGCTTCAGTTTCCACTTGACCTGGCAGGTAAATGTCATAATATTTGTGTAAAGACCTGGATGTGGTGGCACACACGTGTAATCCCAGTATTTGGGCAGCTGAAACAGGAGGATCACCACAAATTTGAGGCCAGACTGTGCTACACAGTGAGTAGCTTGAAATACACAGCAAGACCCCTGTCTCCAACCCAAGTACCAGCAAACACCACAGTCTCATGGTGTAACTTGAGTCTTGCAGATCCATTTTCAATATTTGTATGAAGAAACCAAAAATTACAATGCTTAATTGCAAACTACACTTAAGATAAAGAAGAAATTAAGGGATTATCACTTTGATATCCCTATATTAGTTCCAATGCAGCTTAGAAGGAAAATAGACTGAGACAGGAAAGCTCTGACTGGTCTCATTCTGGTTGAAGGAGCTCAAACTACCTGATTGGGTAATACAGATTTGTATTCATTTCAAATCCTGGTTCTGACCACTTATGATCTGTGAAACTTAAGAATTAGTTCACATATCCATGCTTCAGTTTTTTCTTCCATGAAATGGGATAATAGTCACAATAACAAGGGTTGAAGATTCTTATGGTGAATCAGTAGGCTGTAGTTTGTATAGAAGCTTACCGAATCATTTCTTTCTCTTTCCTTCCTTTTCTTTCCTTCCTCTTCCTTCCCTTCTTTTCCCCCCTCTCTCTCTTTCTTTTTCTTGTGATATGAAGGATTGAATTCTGTACTTTCACAATGAGCTGCATCCTCAGCTATTTCATTTTTATTTTGAGACAGTGTCTTACAATCCTACTGTTTCAGTCTCTCAAATACCTGATATTACAAGAGTGTACCAATCCATCCAGTGTCTCTTGATATTGATAAGTGATTATTTTCATTTTTTTATCAGATCATGTATTAAGGTAACAAGGGCAGGATCAGGACCCCATGTAGAAAATCAAAAATTTCAGAGTTAGCCCTTGGAATCTCATTTGTTTTTACTTTAACAAAAATGTAAATCATTAAGACTTCCCAAGAAGTATACTATTTTCTAGGAATTTCAGAGCTGATACTCTACAGCTGCACTGAGCCCTGCACACGTGGCTAGTGTGTCTGAGGATTTACGCCTTTGGTTTTTCTTAATTTTCATTCAAATGTGGAAAAGTACACATGTGAAGGGCTCAACTGCCACAAAGGCAACCATATTTGATAGAAAAGATCTGTCACATTTTTATTACCTTATGAAATTCAGTATGTCTGACCTAGAAAGATGCCAGAAGTTCAAGATATCCTGGAATTTTGATTTGGAATTTTTCTGGGTGCCACTTCCTGGAATTTAATTATCTTTTGGGGGGGGGTTGACTTCCTTTTTGAGAATCTACATGCTGTCCTTCAAACAAGGGTATTCAACTATTTTCTTTATCTTTTTTTTTGGTTCAGAAAGTTGAAACATTTTAGATGGTAATATCCACTTTCTGAAACAGAACAACAGAAGGGACAGAGAAAGTTGCTGTGGTTTTTTCAAAATACCAAAACCATGATCACTGATTATAAATAAATGTAAGCTAATAATATATCATGAATTAGAAAATACATCATTCTAGTTAGTCAACTGGTAGAGTAATAGCTGGTTAGCTGGTCTACTCATGAATATTAGGTATGATCCCTGTGCCTATCACTTTCTACTGTGGGGCCCTTTGCAAGCTACTTCATGACCCTGACTTCTTAGAATAGGCGGTCACTAATCCCGAGACTCTGCCTCTATCCTTCACTCCTATTCTCACCCTCTGGTATCTTGTGGTTTACTGCTTTGCTAAGAAAATTTTTTATTGAAGAAAGAAATTTGGTAAACTTTGAGGGGTGATAATCTTATGCAGCTGTTTGAAAAACAAAGACCAAATGTTACTTCTGACTCAGTCAGTATTGTATTTTCCAACAAACAGTACATTATGTTCACCCATATCCAAGCAGCTTCGTAATATTTGCAGGCTCTAGTAGGAAGAAGGCACTCTTTGTTTAAAAACTCCAAGTGGAAGGCTTCATTATTATAAAAGGATAATTTTCTGCTCTCGACCTTGAATTAAATTTACATTTAAAAAATTTTAAAAGTCTTTCTGTTGATTAGACCTTCTTTTGGTTCATCTGTAAAATCAGTAATTACATAAAAACTTTCTTATAAATTGTAAAACAAAGGCATGAAGAATTAGGGCAGGACAAATAACAATGGCATTTATTCAGGGCTACTCTCCCTCCACTGAAGAAAAGGAACTTGATGTGAATCACGTTTAAATGTGAATGTAGGCATCTGGGTTTGCACAGCACAGTTTGCAAGTATGGCTAAAGGCACGAGCCATCACATATGGCCATCCAAGACAGAGCGCAGGGCGGGGACACATACATGAAACTGGGTTTCCCATACTCAGCCGTCAAGCAAGCCATCATTACCCAAGGAAAGACTGAGAGGGAAGCGGAGCGGAGCGAAGGGCGGTGTCTTGCTCCAATGAGACCCAAAGGAGCCTAGGAAGAGACCCCTCTCTTTTCGCATACTTTTATCTCAATCTCAAACGACAAACCTGAGTCTCTGAGAGCTTCAGTCGCATGCCGGCAGCTGACTGCTGGATGTGAGGCCTCTAGGCCTCCCTGAGCCGAGGCCTAGAGCCCACTTTGGTGCTCTCTCCCAGACTGCAGACCCCAAATGGCACAGGGCATCACCATCTTTCTTTCTAATCTCCTTCAATGTGCCCTGTCCAGCGTGGGGCGGATCTGAAAAGTTGTAAATGGATAGGAAGTAGGCAGCAAGGAAACCGGGAAGTTTCCTCACGGTCCACCCCGAGATAAACCACAGAATTATTTCCCACGACGGGCGATCGGGGCCCCGGGGTTTGTCTTCGTCCAGAAGAGAGCATTAATGGTCCCCCTGGCCCTTTCAGTGCAGCAGGTCGTGTGCCCCGCGTCCGGGACAGCCAGGGCCTTCCCGGGCCTGTTCTTCTGCCGGCACAGCGCGGACCTGTGGAACATCGGCATCAGCGTGTTCATCCAGGACGGGCCCTTCCTCACCGTGCGCCTCATCCTCATGGCGCACTTCAGCGTCATCAACCAGATGCTTGTCTTCTTCGCCGTCAAGAACCTGCTGGTGGTGCTGCTGCACCTGTACCGCTTGGTGGTTCTGGCGGCGGCTTTCCGGGCCTCCCGGCGCCGGCAGGCGGAGCCGGGTTGCGCGTGCCGAGCCCTCGACACCGGCCTGGACCCCTCCGTCCCTCTGCGCACCTCGCCCGCCGCCGTCCCTGCCCAGCCCGTGCCCTAGTCACCTCTCGGGGGACGCAGCGGGAAGGCGGCCTTCCCCTCTTCTTTTTATTTCCGTTCCATCTTGACATTTAATAATTTTCAAAGAAACGTCCTGAAAAGATGATCTTAAACTAAGACGATGGAGTTTTCTTTTTTCAGTGGACTGCACGAAACTTTCATGAACTTTCCCGGGAACCGGGTTTCTGGGCAGATAAGCGGCTGTGCCGGGCCACACAGGCTCTTACAGGACTGTGCTGTTGTGGAGTCCGGTTGCTACAGCACTACACAGCAGGCTTCTCGGTGGCCACAAGAGACATGGGCGGGTGGAAGGGCAGCGTAGGCAGGTTGTGGCTGCGGTTCTTGGTGCACTTTTCTACAACGCCAAGTCCAATTGCCCCATCTGCGCAGGGCTGCTCCGGAGCGAGGACCGGCTCCGAGCCTGCGCGCTCTCCACGGTGTCTGGGTTCTGCTCCGGCCTGATGCCCCGAGCTGGCCCTTGGGTCTCGGGCCAGGAATCCAGATGGACCTGGGTGAGGGACGGAGGCCGTCGGAGCGGGCCTTGCCCGGTGGGAATCGGGCCATGCACTTCACCTCCCTGCATTAAGACTTCATTTTCTCAGTTTAGCCATTTTGTCCCCTATATACCTCTCCATGCTTTGGAGATGGAGGCGATTCTGAACCATTTTAAGTGACTTGTTTTTTAAAGAGATAATGAGCAATTTACTTAGTTGTGAAGAAGAATTTATATATGAAGCAAATGAATTCTGAAACTATAAGCGTTGAAAGCATCAATCTTACATTATTGTGCTCAGGAATTCAAAGGGACATTTTCAGGCAGGAACGCCCCTAATTGGTTGTGACCTACAGTCAACCAATTCAGACAGGTTTATGTGTAAACCTCTGTGTGACATCATGTCCATTCAAATATTTGATAAAAATGTTTTACAGACACATTCTGGTTTTACATAGAATAATGTATACTTTCCTATAAATCTGTCTTTTCCCCCTGTGCTTCTAACTTTAACAATATAACGATTGTAAAACTACACATGAAACAAGTAGAATACATTTCTAATTATACATAATAATTTCATGTAAGTTAAGATCAGGAAATTCTATTTATATGAAATAAAGAACTTGACAACTTTTAAGGGCATGTTACTTCAAATGCTTAGCAATGGAAAGCAAAATAATAACTGCTATTTATAAAAATGCCTCTGTAGAATCTGTTTTTGTGGCCGGCTGTTTTATGTTGATTCCCTTCTTCCACAACATGTATGTACCGCTTATTACTGCAGATTTGCTCATGGCATATTTCTCATGTTTTAATTTTTTTCTGCCAGCAAAACAAACACTGAGCCTCTATTTTTAGCATAAAGTAGTAAGGCTGTTGCAAAGATTTTTTTTTTAATGCTTTTAAATCTGAGACTTGGCTTGGCTTGTTTAAGTATTTTGTAATTAGCACACTTCCAAAAGCCCAGGACAGAAAAAGCCTGTCCAAAATCTGGCTTTATTTAGAGTGCTGGGAAGTCAAAGAGCATCCACGACCATGTTGGCAATTAATGACGATAAAAATAGACATATATTTTGAAAGGTTTTCCAGGGAAATCTGCTAAGGGCAACATTTTTTTTTAAAATGTATTTGCCCGTACTCCCATTCTTTTGGACTGATTGTTTTTATAGTTTTTAAAAAATCTGTTTTTGTTTAGTTCTTTGGAAGAATCCTAAGTCCAGTTTGTACCTTTGATGAAAATTTATAAACATATTCAGTTAATTGTATGTTTATACCATGGACAGCTAAACATTGTAAGGTTTTTTAAACACCCAAGTTTTTGCTCTAAAGTGGTTAGAATGCTGGTTATGTCCCGTGTGATGGCATCTCGGGACTTATTTTATTTGTAATAAGCTAAATGGTTCTTGTCATCTGTATAAGATGATACAGGCCATGCCCTCTACCTATACCAGCCAACCCTCTGCTCCCAGGCACAACACTGCCAATGGTTCTGTTTTTGCCATCACTGTTATTTTCTTGCTTGATTTAAGCTCAATTAAATGTTATCCCTAGAACAGAGCCTTCTGTTTGCGATAACATAGTATAAATGTTTTCATGATTATGGATAGGAATACACCTTGTGACTCTCTTATATTCTTAATTTGCCTTTATTGGATGCATCTCAGATGATGTGACAACATGGTAATGTATGACAACATGGTAATGAGTAAAATGTCTCTATCTTTGATTATCATATTTTTTAGTTAAATTATGATAACATAAGAAAATAAAATCTTGAATTGGTAAATGGCATTCATTCAAATCTTCTAGTGAAGAATCTCATACACATTTATCCACTGGATTGGTTATAGTTTGATTTGTCCTTCAAAAACTGTGAAGATTTGTCATTGCAATATTAACCATTAACTCATTAATTGATAGAAACTTTCAATGTAATAACGTTCTCATGAATTGGAATTTCCACCAGGTTTCAGAGTTTAGTATTGACTCTTTACAATTTCAATAATAACTCTTAGTCGGTTATCCTAGTAAAAGAGAAAATGAATGGCAAATGCCGGGCCTCCATCTACCTTTGTTCTGTTCCAAAAAAGCCTACTTAGAAAACGCTGCATAGTGTCGGATTTGCAAGTGAAAAACTGAACAATCTTGAATTATAGAGGAAAAAAAAAAGTCCATTACTTTTTCTAATTCTATAGTTTGTTTTTTACTTAGTGGATATTTTGGTCTATTCTTGGAAATAGCTAATCAGATTAAATCAGGCAGCTATGGGATGTTTACAGCTTTGAGATTTCAAATAACTTTCTATTTGATGGAAGTAACCAAAGAATATTTGAATAATTAACTGCTACAACCTGATATTTTATAGGTGCTTATTTTCTGAATCTTTCTCACTAGAATACTGTATGACTATTTTTTAAAGTATGTGTATTTTGTTATGATTGACCTATGTATTTTAATTATATTAAATAGTGTCCACAAACTTTATCTCATGTCTTCTAGTTCTTGCCTCCATGTCATGTCTTTGTTCTGTACCGTCACCTATTTCCTTTATGGTTTTTAAGCTGTAACTTGAAAAACAAAACTATTCTACTTGAGAGATAAATGATAAAAGTTGCATTTCAAACCACTGAGACAAGGATGACCAATTTTATAAATGATGTTGGGAAATTTTGCAATCCATCTGGAAAAAATAAAGTTAGATTACTATCTCATGCAATATATAGAAATAAATTCCAGATGGATTAAAGACCTCAGTGTAAAATGAAAACTATAAATATTAGGAGAAAATATGGAATGTGTCTTTAGCATTTGGGGGCTGGAAAGATCTTCTAAATCAAGACATAAAACCTGGAAGCTGAAGAAGAGATTGGTAGATTTTCCTACATCATTGTTTAACATTTCTGCATAGCAAAATGTATTGGAAATATTTCACTACTATTTTCTTTTCTGAGGAAAAAATTAGTGAAATCAGACAAAAGAACTGAAAGTACAGAAATCAAAAGAAGCCACATTCATCATTTATTAAAATAAGATTTTATATTAATAGTTAACTTGAAATAACACAACAGTAATAACTTTTCAATATACAAATTTAAAAGCATACATATTTGAAGAAATTTCCTTCATGATATAAACTACAATAAAATATACAAGAATGAACAAGATCTACGAGAAGAAAACTACAAAATGACTCTGAGAATCATACATAAATAATTTAGAAAATACAAAGATATATTCTTTGTTAACTGGTAAGATAGCTTGACATTTTATGAAGTATCATTTTTTTCCTAAACTGATCTATAAATATAACACAATATCCATAGGCTATCAATAAGATACTAACTTGAGTCACTACACAAGCTGACTCTGAAAATTCATGCTATAATAAACATGAAAGAAAGCTGGAAAATGTTAAAAGAAGGAAGAAAATGAGAGGGAGCTTTCCACATATTTAACTGTATTATACAGCTAAAATAGCCAAGATAATTTAGTTCTGGAACATGAGCAGCCAGCCAAGACGATGAGCATAATAGAGTTAATAATAGACTGAACTACATAAGAGATTCCGATATACAATAAATCATAGGGCAGTGGTAAAGTATTATAAATAGTTTAGGTTTTGGAAAATATTAAGCTAGATTTCCAGATGGATCAAATTTCCAGATGGATCACATAATTAAACAATAAATAAAAAACAAACTTAGCAAACATTGTTTTTATAATTACAGCGATAGAATGCTTTTTGAACAAGATATAAAATAAGAAAGCATAGAAGACTAATAAATTTTAGCTCATTGAATATTTTAGCATCATAAAAATGCTATACACACATTCAAAAGTGGAAAAATAAACTGAGTAAATATGACAATAGGAAAACAAACTGGATAAATATGCTTCTAACACATCTACATAAGCATTAGCTTTTTAAGTGAACTAGCAGTTTTTCCAAATAGGAAAACAGGTGAAAAGCCATGGGGAGAATGTGCAAAAGATGTGAAATATATGACTCACTGAAAAAGGAATAAAAATGCAAATCAAACAGCAATGAAATACCATTTTTCAAAGTAGACTAAGCTATAACATCACTACATTTCTTTTATTGGATTGACAAAGATCCAAAAGGTTTTTAGAATGCTATATTTGAGGAGAATCTATTGTAAAGGGAAGGGAAGTAGATATTCTTACTCATGGCCATTGAGGGTAAAGAGGGTAAAGTGTAATTCCTTTAGGAGACAAATTGGCAGTATCAGTTAGAGATAAAAATATATTTATTATTTGACCTACTACATCAACTCCTAAGGTCATATTCTACAAATGTATGTGCACAAAATGTGTATATAAAGTTACTTAGTATTTTCTACAACATCAGTACAGTTTCATCAATGAAGTCATGGTTAAATAATGGAATCTATTCACTATAAGACCATTTAGATTACACAAAGAATGAAGTAAAACTGTAAATGTTGATATGGAACAGTTGCTTAGATATTTTCTTAGATAAAACTTGGATGAAAAGCAAGTTAGTGTGCTGCTCTTTTCATAAATGTTATTTACACCTTTACAAGTGACTAATATTTAAATATATGAAGTGATGCTGAAGTTTCAAATTACGTTCCTTTACTTTTTCTTTTTTATTTTCATCCTATGTATAGCTTGGGTCTTAAAACTTATGCACTGCCTTTGTAATTCATAAAGCAAATACAAGTAACAAAAAGTCTCACTAATATAAACGTTGCATGAATTTGCTGCCATGTACAGAGGTTTTGAAACAATTTTCATAGAATGTAAATACCCCATCATTTTTGTTTCATCCAAGAAAACAGATTTTGCCTTAGTTTAACTAAGGATAAACTGCAGACGCTTGAGGTAGATGGAGACGAACTGTCCAGTTCTACTTGCATTATGAAGCATCAAATACTTTGGTAATGGAATCATGAGTCAGTATTTGAGGACACAGAAAAATGAAAAGGATTTGCCTGGTATTTCTTGATGTGTACCATGTAAACTACTTAGATTTCCAATCTAGTACTTCTTCACTTGCTGACACTTAAGGCCATGCACAAATGTAGAGGAATTTAAATTCAAGCTGATAGTCAAAACTGACTTTCTGAGGAGAGATTAAGAGCTAACTGGGCCCCTGAAAGAAAGGGAAAACAAATCCTCAGAAAGAATCTACACATTAATTTCCAAATCCATATTCATAGCCTGTCAAATTTGTGTATATAAACTTTTTGGATTTTGTCAAATCATTACGACTAAATGTACAATTGATTTGTAGTAAGCAATCAGATGAGTCATATGCAAATTTGATCAAATTACTGAGAAAAACAAAAATTGCTAAATCAACAATATGTCAAATATTATATAGTCTTCATATCCAAATAAAGAATTTTGGCCTAGGAATATTGGATCTATAAGACAAAATATGTTTTCTCTGTAGATACTGGTGTTCAGCTTCTGCCAAAAGCATAGTTGGAGAATTCAGATGGTTGAGGTTTTGAAATTTGGGGGTTGTTCCTACTTTCTGGTTAAAAAAAATTTTTTTCTCTGCTTTTCAAGTTTCCCATAGGACTTGGATGACAGCCAATAGCTGTGGTCAAAAGCTATACTTATTTAATCAGCTACCATGGCTTTAATTAATCCCTATAACTTGCTATTGGTATCTCCAACCCTAATCTCGTTTTTCTTTTTTGGACATATTCCTGCATTTTCATTTCCACCTGTATATTTTTCAAGAATCAGTGGCTTGGAATATACACATATTCTACATGTAGGGTATATTTGGTCTCCAGCCACTCAGGCACCAGATATATGCATGGCCCTGGTCTCTTGTTTATTGTACTTCCAAAGCAACCTGAAAAGTTTTCACCACACTACTTATACTTCTTTTCTATCTTTATTCTTCTATCTCTATTTCAAGTGGCACTTCTTATTTTAATCTTGAAGCCTTCCGTAGCTCAAAAGGTTATAACCTTCTTCCAACTTCCTAGGTTAATTCACTATAATGATTTTGCAAACTGTATTGAGAACTGGCTTTTTCAAAGCATTTATTGGATCATGAATTTATTATATTCCATGTGCTTTGGTTGATGATGTCTAATTATCAATAAGATCAAATTAAATTTCCAAGAAAATCATTGAGGATGTCTAATGTATTGGCCTCGGTGTAACTCTTCTACTTTGTTTCCCATCACTGCAGCGCTCCCTATAAAACACAGACACACACACCAGCCACCATGGGAAACTACTCGCTTTCTCTTCATCCTGAGTTGCACAATGTATCTGCAAATACTATTTAGCAATACTCACTCTGGCCACCACACTATTACTCATTCTTTGTGTATTCACCCATCTCTTCCCGTAAATGGACCAATGTCCCCTTCTACAGTTAATGGCTTGGAGCAAAAGAACAATTCCAGCAAACAAAATTAGTCTATAGCCCATAGGAACTCCAGTAGAGTGAATCGTTCAGTTCTATAGCCATCCTTCACTCCTGAGAGTAGGGAGATCCATGGAGTTCTTATTTCTAGGATTTCCTTTGATACAACACTGGTGAGGAGGATATCAGGGAAGACTATGGCTGGAGAGCTGTGGGATTTATGCCATCACACTGAATGCCTAAGGATATAAGACATATGTAATATTCAACTATGAAAACTACAGGACTCTCAACACACTGAAAGTTCTTCAGTTCCAAAAACTCACAAAGCTTTTATCTGTCTCAAAGACTTAGTTTTTCTTGTACTTTTTCTTGGGATGTCTAGTCCCAACTCTCAGATTTTTCTTTTCGAAAAACAAATTTTTATTTTATTGGTACATTATATATATTATGATCACTTTCAACATTGAAGGTTTGTACCGGTACATGACACATCTTGATTTTCAATTTTTCCCATTCCCTTGTTCTCCCTCTAGCCCCTCCCCATAAAGATTTTTCTAGACAGCTCTTCATGTGGATTACATTTTGGAGGCAATATTCTCAAACAAGCTGTCATTTTGTTTTGTTTTATTTTTCCCCTAAACTATCATGTTTATCCTTGTCTCTTTTCACTAGCACTTTGATTGTCCACATTATATCGATTGAACATGTTTATTTCTATTTTACCTTATAATGATAATGTAATGGCCAAGGATATGTACCTTGTTCATCTCTATGTGATAGTAGGTGTTCAAAACAACTATTGGGCGTGTCCTGTTCTTTTAAATACTCATTTGCACCATTAAATGTTTTGTGAAATAAAATCATTCCTCATATATAAGTTTAAATCATACTGTGTTCAAGATTATCGCTGCTTGAACCTTGTCTAAAGTTAACTGTTCTTTCACAGCATCATGTTTACCTGCTCCTAGAGGAACACAGAAAGAGACCTAGTTCACCAAAAACTGTAGATTTCCCATACGTTGTCCTTCCTTTTCATGGTAGCTTTCTCATTTCCTTGATGATGTGAGAGCCATCACATACGACAGCTCATGTTTTCTCATCATTAGCTCCTTTGTACCCCTGGGTATGTCTATCCCTTTTCTTTCTAACATACGTGCTCTGTCTTGTCTGTATGGCTTTGTGACTCCATAGATTTGTCATAGGTGTGTCGTTCACTCGCAGCTCCAGCTCTCTTTCAAAGTCCTCTTCCACACGTCCATGTAGGAGTAGGCAGTTGGATTGAAACTTTTCCCTTTGGAAATCTATTCTTTTTCTTAATGCCTCCATTTCTGTTAACATAAATACCAGTTATTTAAGTTTACATTTGACTAATGCTTCTCATTCACACATTCCCTGAATGCTTGATCTTGTTTTGCGTAATGAATACATTACTTTCTCTGATTATGTAAGTCATATGTAAATTCAATATGATGATTTCAAACATCAACAAAAGTAAGAAAGGTAGGGGGCCGGGGATTTAGCCCAGTGGTTCCGGCTCCTGTCTTGCAAGCGCAAGGGCCCCAGTAACCACATAACAATACTGGGCGTGGAGACTCACCCCAGCAGCAACCAGTACCACATACCACTGTGCTGGGTGTGGTGGCTCCTGCCTGTAATCCCAGCATTGGGAGGCAGAGGCAGGAGGATTGCTGTGATGTGAGTTGGAGGCTGAGCTCAGGGCCAGCCTGAACCACAAAGCGAGACCCTGTTTAAAAAAAAAAAAAAAAAGTAAGAAAGGTATGAGGGGAAGGGTAAAAATTACATAGATGTCTGCCTTGTTTTATTGTTTCTTATCAACAATTGGGATTTAATTCATTACTATCAACTTTTTATTGCAGATAGAAAAGTGATACGGAGAGAGGGATAGATGATATATTGATAGAAATGTGATAACATGTCATTCTTTTTTAAAGACAAAATAGCACTGAACGAATTGGATGGCTTAATATAACTTTGAATTTGGAACAACTTTGGCTCTCATGCTTGTTGCCTTGCCCCTATGAAGACATATATAACTTCACTAAGTAAAAATGAAAAATGTTTCAGGTCTTTGTGAATTTGAAAGTTGGAAAAAATGGCATTCCCTGTGGTAAACTCTGAAAATGAGACCTCATTTTATTTATATTTCTGTACCATATGGAGATTTTCATAGTGTGTATAGAATAATTTTTTACTCTTTGAAAAATCAGTAGCACCAACAAATATCTTTTAATACCAGTCATATATAAGCCACTGTGAGATACTAGAAGGATACACAAATAAGAAGACATTACCCTTGCTTTTGAGGAGATTTATATCAATGGTCTTTCTAAAAATGCTACTATAACCTCCACAAAATTCACTCCCTACCACCCATCCTGTTGGCCGGGAAGGGCTCACTTTGGTTCCCTACAGGTTTATAGAAGCCAAAGCCCCTGGCCTTGCTCCCAGCATGGACTTTGAGAGATGAAAAGAGATGCAAAAAGGAAAGGCGATTTTAAAGGGCTAGTATAAAAGAGATGAAAGTTGTTTGTTATTTGAAAACACATTTTTTGTCAGTTGATGGTGCTTGATCTCTGTGGGATGGCCACAGTAGGACCCCCAAACAGTGCAAGAACTCATCTTGGGCTTGTAACAATTTTGGCTATCATCTGCTGTCTTCTTTTCAAAGGACTTAGCTCTTCTAGAGAGGCTTGTGTCTGAACTCAGCCATATTTCTATGCTCAAAGTGATACGGTATCATTCCTGTGAAAGCCTTATGGAAGACTTGAAAGCATTGTGCCAACTCCCAAAATAATCTAAAATGGTAGATGTCCAGGGCAGAAGATGCCCGTTTGTCACATGTGAAGGAACAGTAAAATTTATTTTTATAAAGTGAAAAGAATCTTAATAGAAAGAATAAATATGTGGCTCATCACATTTTAGCAATCTCAGTTATAGCAAAACAATCTTGTTTGAAAAGTAAAAACTTTTTCATTAACTTGTTCCAATTACATCTCAAAAAACTTAAAATTATATTTAATGGGCAGCACAAAAACCTTAAGGAAACTATAAGTTTAGAGACCACATAAGTCTTTCATAAGAGCAGATGTCCACCATCTCTCTCTTTGGAGAAGTAGGTCATTAAGCTGCAAGCTGCAGAATTGAATATGATAAAAATTATTGCGCTCTGCTTATTTTGGCTTAAGAGTTAACAACAGAAGAGGCCATGGTGGATATTTCTGGATCTGCCTTCCTTCCACTTTTGAGTCCACTGGATCAGACTTTCCTGAATTCTACACAGCCTCAGTTCTCTTGTTCACACATGCGTCCTCACAGCCTGATCCCTCATGGTCTGTAGCATTTTGGAAATTTGTACTTTAAAACTCTACACCTACCTGCACAGATGTGAAGTCAGCACCAACCAAAATCAGCTCGCCCTGGTCTGTGCCCTTCCTGAGAAGACTAAGTATCCAGACACACATCCATTTATTATGCCATATGTGACCTCTCTGGGGTGACAGCCACATTCATCAAGGTGCCAGTTCTTCCAAAGGGATAATGTTCAGGAAATATTTGAGCAGCTATCAGACAATTCCTTCCTGTCTTATAGATTTTTAAAATCTTAACCTCCCCCCAAAAAAATCCTTCTTTGGATCAAAATCTTGCAAAGAATACAGATCTCATTCCTCCAGCTTCTTGGAGAAGTCAAAGTCAAAGCAAACATAAACTATTTTAACTTCTATTTCACAGTTTCAAGTCCTTCAAAACATGCTGTTTCACTTAGTGTCAGGCTGTCGACTCCTTTTCAGAGGTGGCCTGTATAAGGATTTTACTTACGATAGGTTTGGTCCTTTATTTGTCCTCTGAATTACATTCTTCTAGAATCTGTACTTAAATAAATGCTAGATCTCCTTACTTCTTTGCAAAGAAAGGAAAAAAAAAAGCTACAAGAAGAATAATACTACATATACCCTAGTGACTGGCAAACTTATGACTCAGATGATCTCTACATGAAGGCAAACTATCAACACAAATATACAATAAGCAACAATTATCCACCTTTATTTTACTACTCATAATTCATAATATTTATAATTCCTTGAAATAATCCTGCCTACCATTTTGGAGTTCACAGAACACATCTTTACTTAAATCTTCATAGTCACTTTGGAAACACATTCTAAAAATGAACAAGAAAATGAAAATTAAGAAAGTCAAGAAGCTTCCACAGGGTGATGCTATGGAGTATAAGGAACCTGTGTCCCAAGGTTTAGCTCCTGAGGTACAAATGCAGGATAAATCCATAGCACTCCACCAGGAGCAGTAATGAGCCCAGAAAAATCAGAAAAGTAACACATTTGCTTTTCCTATTGCTAAGCAATTTCTTAAGCTTGGTTTTGCATAGAAAAGTTGCTCTGTTGCACTAGGAATTGGAGATAAAACCTCTATAAATATGACACCTACATCTATTTACATAATTAGAATAGGTTTAAATTACCATACTAGCTCTTTGGAGTTGAAATTGATTTGTCCCCCAAAGCTCTCATCTTCTAGATCAATAGCATATGCATCAAAAATAAGAAAAGTGATTGGACTGACTCTTACCTAACAGAGATTTGTATTGTATACCTTTGTTCCAAGCCTACCTTTGCTGTGGTTTCTATGTTTAATTATGGCCAAACACTTTCTTTTGACTCTCTCTTTTTCTATAGTTAATGGAACTGGAAAAAACAAAACTCATTTTTCTTCCTTTTCATAGTGAAATCCTTATAGCACTTTTTAAGACAATTAAAAGAATCTAAGAAAGACATGAGGGAGAGAATATGTGGGTTCTGTTATGGAAAGTCTTTGGAGTTCCCCTAACACAAACTTCCCTTTTTTCCCTCCTCAGGTTTCCTTCTTTCCATATAAACACATTAGGCCCCAAAGACATGAGTCTACAGAAGTAAAATTGAAAATGAAGCAACACATTTTTCTCTTCTTTCTCTGACTTCTTCATTAGCAGAAGTTCAACTCTGTTCTGAACTGGCTTTGTCTATCTTGGCTTCGGCATGGAGCTCTTCACGGCTTACCTGATGCCCTGTTCTGGTGGTGTCACCTCGCCATGTCTTCTGTTTCCTTAACTTTGTGTTCCTCAACCTCTTCCAGACATCTCTTTGTCAGAGTGGTTTAATTCTCTCTGTAAAACCTCAGTTGATAACCTTGGAAAGTCTGAATTGTATCCAAAAGGAATTCATTACCACGTGGGGGTGACTTTGACTTTCATGAAAATGAATGTGTTGAAACCATCAGCTTTGGAAAATAATTCATTACACTTTTTTTGGTGAGGAAGGGGATAAATGTCTTACATAAAAGCACCTCTCGCATGGGATGCTGCATGACCTGTCTCTTATGAAAGAAAACGTGAGGACAGTCGGCTATTTGGAAGCACCGTACATGTAAGCTTTTATGCTGACTTTCAGTGAGAACAAGATAAATCATGAATACTTAAAAAAGATTTCCCCATGGTTCTGCTTCAATCCTATTTTAAATGTTTCAGAGTGTGCACTGGGGAAATTCTGTACACATGAGTCTGGGGGTTTCAGCTTCTAGACTGTCCAGCCAAGTGGCCCAAGGGAATGTTGATCCCCAGAGCTCTGAATTTAATCCTCTCTTCTCTCACTATTTGAGAAGACACTTTTCTATCTTTTTTTGAAAAAGAATTTTTTACACTGTCCCTAATATTTGAAAATTAACAAAACACCCTCTAATATTTTTCCTTAATTTTGAAAATTTACAGAAAGATATTTTTAAAAGAAATGAGATTCATGTACCTAACTTCCAAATTTAAAACTTTAATATTTTAACCATTTGCTTTGATTCCCCTTTTCATATGAATATATAAGGATAATACAGACTAAGTGAAAGTCTTCTCTGCACTCCTTTTTAACTATATCCCTTTCCCTTCCTCCCCAGAGATATACACATTTGTAAATTTGCAAAGTATTCCTGTCCACATTTTTATGTCACCACTGCATATCTTTAAACAATATGTCAGTTTTGAGGCAGACAATTCTCATTGACCACTTTCTTTTTATTCCTTCTCCCATTGTATCAAAATCTCAGTCTCATTCTGGAAGCAGTGACTCAGCACGTTCCACTTCCCCAACTTTGGGACTCCTTCCTGAAGAGAAGGACTGAAGAATACAGCCTCACTTTGGTGAGAGACCAATGAACAGAAAAGTAAAAGTTGTACTTCTAGAAAACTATTGTGTTCTTGGTATACAAGGGAGCAGGTTCGAATTCAGACTCATCTTTTATCCTCTTTCCTCTGGGCCTAACCAAGGATGTGCTGTCGGACATAGGAGGTCTCAACGTGTAAACCTGAACATAAGACGCCGAAAAAGATGGAATAAACCATGAATCTTGCAGAGGTGACTCTGGTTATAGTTTTGAGTCACCATAAAAATAAACTTTTGATTCCTCTAGAAAAGAGAAATCATTTGATTCTTTCATGCATCTTGCATTCTGCCCCCCTTCAGGGCTACCAAACAGGGTTAACTGTATGAGCCAGCCCCCTTTCACTTGGTGGGACCCACCTGATAGCTTCCAGAAGCAATGTTCATCTGGACCCTTCAGCTGGACACTTACAGGATAAATTTCAAAGCCCTTTTTGGTGAAATCACTATCATTCACTTTTGTTAAAGAGTTCCCAAGACAATCCTAGCTGGCAACGTGCTGTTCCATTTTTCAGATCTTTATAGACACGATGTGATTCTAGCAAGTTGTTTTGCAACTTGTCTTTTCTACTTAATACTGTTTGACTTCTATATCCCTTGAAACCTAGCTAGTGAATGGGATTTCAGATTCACTTTTGCTACCCATTTCTTTTCTATGAATATTGTACATAACATTTTACTATCACTAGCAATATTGTTCCACAGGACCAGTACAAAAGTGAAAAAAAGTTCCTGCACAGTGTATGCTAGATGTGACTTTGATGGGCCCCTTTAAGATTCTTAATTTGGCTTCAATTGGCTTTTTATTGACAGATAATAACTGTACAACTTTATAGAGTATAACATGGTGTTTTAGTACATTTATACACAGTATAATAATCAACTGAGAATAATCAACTGAGAATATCCTTTATCTCAAACATTTTTCATTTCTTTGTGATGAACCTACTTAAAAGCTTCCTTCTACCATTTTGAATTACATAACACAGTGTTGCAGACTATAATCACCCTTGAATTTAGTAGAACACTAGACCTTCCTGATTTTTTTCTGGCTACAGCTTTTGTCCCTATTAACTAGGCTCAATCATCTCTCTCCTCAGGTGAATTTTTAAAAATGAGATTATTTGTGAATTCAGAGGTAGGTGGGTAATAATAGTTTCAGGACTCTTCAAACCATTGTTTTTTTTTTTTTTTTCCTACTGCATTTGTTAAGCTTATCACAAAACTGGAAAAAATATTTCTGAGGAAAACAATCCAAATACAGCAGAACCTGAGTAAGAAAGATTTTTTATTTCTGCCAGCTTTATGACATTTCTTCTAGTTTCCTTCTGCAAGTAAAACTTTACACAGTGAAGTTTCAACTGTGGTGCTACTGACGTTTTGGGCTAGTCTATGATAATATTTGGCTTAAGGAAACATATTTCTAAACTTTAAGTTAGGGAAATTAATCTAAGATAGTTAAAGAGCTTTATAAAATAAAATATAAAAGTTGTAGTATTGAGTTTAGTCTGGAAATTTTCCTAAATATGCTACATATATTTATCTGTTTAATTCTCACAACCTAATTATGACATAAGTACTACTTAATAAGCCATTTTACAGATGAGAATGTGGAGGAAGCATAAGGTTATGGCTTGTTCTCTATGCAGGTTCTCTTTAATTCTTACAACAAACCTTCAAGATACATGCTATTTTATCTATTTGTGCTATTGTCACCATTTTGTAGATGAATAAATTCAAAGAGATTAAGAAACCTGACAAAAATCCCAAAGTTGAAATTGTGCAGTTATACTCATTGTGGATTAATATGTATCTATCCTTGAATGTTATTCAAATTAAAACTAATAGTTACCTGTTAAAGATATTTTCCTTTTGAAATATACGTCCGTGAAATGGAATTTAACTATCCTTTTATACAGATGGAATGGTTACATCGTATGATTTGCCATGGATTATGTCTGAGTTTACAAATTTCAACTTATTTCTTTATCTCTTTTCCTCCCACATCCTTTTCAGTAAAGATTTATGTAAAGTAGTCAAACAGATGCATAAAGCTCAGGAAACACAGTACAATGTAGTATAGATATATACAGTGAGTTCAGTGAGAAAAACCTTCCCAGTTAGGACCTATGCACTGTCATGAGAAGGCAGTAAATTAGAATTCTACCCTCTCACAGCCATGGTGCAAAAGACCTGGCCAGTCACACGACTTGCAGGCTCGCTGCCTCCCTCGGGGGCCCTGAGTTCCGCCTACTGTGCTGACAAAGTCACGTCACACACGTACTCTGCAGCCCTACAGTCAACCCAGGGATGAACTTCCTGGACCCGAGGAGGTCAAGAAAAACAGGAAAAACAACTTTGAGTTGCCCTTTCACGATGTTTGTTATTTGCTTCTTTCTTGAATACTCTGGAGTCTTAAAAATGTCAAATTTTAAGAATTTTACACATTATGCTAATTTTTATCATCTTCTGAGTCTTCACTTGACATTTCCTATTTTGACATCTTTACTTATTTTTGACTTGTTATCACTTTTTTAGTTTTTTTTTTAACTCCTGAAACTATTGTACTGAATCATCATAGGGTCATCAGTTGTGCTACTAATTTAATTGCGATTTATATAACTTTATTTCCCCTGCCTACTCAGTTGCTTATATTCTGTAAGGCTCAGGGCACTTTATAAATTAATAATTTTTAAAAAGCTTACGATAATAGTTGCAATACCAGCAAAACCCGCACTGGGCAGATTTCACTATCTGTTTTAAATTGCTAGCACAGGTCTATTAACAACTAGAACAATAGTGAGGATTTATAATGATTTTTCTTGCATTATATTTTTAAAAGAAGATTCAGAGTCATTCCATGTGTAAAAGCTCTGATTTCTAGTTCCTGTTGTAATTCATAAAGTATTGATATTTATCATTATCATTATTATTATCATTATCATTACAGATAGTGAAAGTAGGGATGCATAAATAAAGTCTGCCCCAGGGGCAGCCTGGAGCTATATTGCAGCAAGTTACTGTGCTACAGTATTATGAGAATTTTTATCCATCATCAATAAAAAATGAGCATAGCAGCTATTATGGCAGTTTCCACAGTGAAGACTGTTTCTGCTATTACATCTCTTAGTAAAAGGGTGGTGGAGTCTCCATTATCTGATGTCAACTCATCCACCTTCCTGACATTAAAGTGTAATGTACAATCCTTACCCAGATTCTTCCCTTGTGAAGTCACATTTCTGTGAACTTGGGGCAAGGACACAATGGGACTAAATTAACCATAGGCAGAAGGTAAAGTAAATTACATTTTTTATATAAACCAGTAGTAGCAATAGGACGTATACCTTTCTTTTTCAAAAGGAATGGAGTTAAAATGAATGTGCTAAAATAAATACTTTACAGAATAGGTTTCTGATCTCCTGTAGTGGAATTAGACCAGAGCAGTACTCCTGGAGCTGCAGCCAGCATACTGCCTGGTACCGCAAAAGAAAAACACACACTTCTCTGGGTCCTGGGCTCCCTAGGACGAGGGGTCTGAAGAACCTGAGTGAACTGTCTGGCTGCCGCAGCCATTTTCTGAGCAGCACAGAGAGTTCGGGAGGATTCTCTGACTGGTAAAGCTCTATGTTCACTTTATTCTTTTATTTTTCCTTCCCTTAAACACTTTCCTTTCATTTTATCTTACTGTTTTAACCTCACGACTGTGTTCATCGTGGACTCTTGGATTATTCACTAGGGAGCAGGTGTGGGAACATGAAGAAGCCCAAGATGTGGAACAGAAAACTCCAATCCAAGTACACCCCTGCCCCTTCTTATGCATGTTGCTCTGGGCAGATTTCTTCTTCCTTTTATATGAGGTAACTGGCATTGGACTAAATCAAAATGATTTCTACTTCTCTAGGAAGAAATATTGTCTCGTTTGCATGGTCGTTATTTGTACTGAATTGGACTCTTCTAATCAAAATTTCTCCCCCAGAAGGGTAAGTAAAAGATTCATTGTAAAAAGCTTCATTCTTCATTGTGGACAAAAGAACAGACAAAGCTAGATTACAAGGGGAAGAAAAAAATATGGATGAAAGGAAGAAAGGGGGAAAGAAAGAAAAGTAAGCAGGAGCTTAATGCACTTGTGAGCCATCCTGAGGGAAGAAGATAGACCCATCTCAGCAGTGTTCCCATTCTATTGTCCCCATTTAGGTCCCACCTGAGACTTCCCTGTATACATGTCCTCTGGGCCTGTGAGATGTGCAGTATCTCAGTGCTGGAGTTCTTTCTATTGCTGTTTGGATAGTCTTTGAAATCCTGGATTTTAAGGACCAGAAATTTCCCAGCCAATAACCTATTATGGGCAATTGTGAAGGAAAGTGAGTTGATGACAACAATGGGCTTTGTTTTATTAACCTCTTACAAGCTCATTCATTTGGTCAGCTAACATGTACTGGGCATTGATTTTGTGTCCGACACTGACCTGGATGTGAGCATGGGACCCTGAATAAAATAAAGTCCGTGTTATATAGAACCTACACTGTAGGAAAGGGAATGAGAAAACAGAAGCTTTTGGTTTTGTTTGTTTGTTTTAAGACAGGGTCTCTTTTTAGTAGTTGAGGCTGCCCCTGAGCTCAGTCTTGAACTCACAGCAATCCACTTGCCTCTGCCTTTCCAGTGCTGACATGAGCCATCACATCCAGCAATGTGGTATGTGGTTTTGATTGCTGGTATGCCCAGCATTGTTGTATGTGGTTACCGGGAATCAAACCCAGTCCCTTGCGCTTGCAAGGTAGGCACCACTGACCTAAATCCCCAGCCCAGCTTTTTGTTTTTTAATTGTAAAGCATAAAATAAAAGGAAAAGTACTGTCAAGGTGTCAAGGAGGATTGGAGGCCAGGGGCTGCTGCTTTAAGGACATTGGTGAGAATAGCCTTGATAATCCAACAGCAAGAGAGGCCTAAAGGAGATCAAAGAGAGAAGTGAGAAGACTTCTGGGAACAATGAAAAAGGAAGCAAACCACAGAAGTCCTGAAGAAAGAGTGGACAGTTCACATTTGAGGAACAAAACCATCAGAGAGACATGGTAGAATAGACATCACGGAGTGACCAGTGTATTAAGGGAAGGCTTTACTCTGGATGAAACAGGAAATGCTGGAGATTTCTAAAGAGCAAAGTTACATGATCTGACTTCCATTTAAAGTATATCTCTGAGGGGTTTTGTTAAGAATTGATGGCAGAGGGAAGGGGAGGAGTAAAGAAACCAGTGAAGAAGGCATTGAGGCCACCCCTGTGAGAGATGTTCACAGACCACGTGAGAGTGCTACCTCTCGAGGGACAAAGAAGCAACTGATTTTTGTTCTATTTGAAGGCAGAAGCTATGGGGTGTGCTGATTTCAACATCAGTTTGAATGTAAACAAGAGTCAAGAAAGACTGAAGACTTTCACCAAGCAGAAAGATGGACCTGTCATTGATGAAATGGTGAAAGTAACAGGTACACCAGATATTTGAATGGAAGAATTAGGTGTTTAACTCGGAATAAGTAAATTCAAGAAGGACAGAAGTAGAAGCTGGCAAGTCCCATCGGAACTTGCACGCATGAACCCAGAGATCAGGAGGGAGTTCAAGACTAGTGTTTCGCTTTCTGCCTGTACCCTTTTGTAGGCCCTTTGCCCCTTCAGAGTAGTAACCCATTTGAGGCTCCTAGAAAACTGATTTTTTTTTCAGTCACTGAGATTAAGAATTAAAGATATTACAGATGATGTGTTACTTTCAAAGATTTGAAAGAGATACAAGAGAACATATGACAGCTCTGACTGACATTTTTGATTTTTTGTAATTAGTTTAGATCAATTTATCTTTTTATCTTAGAATAAAACATGATCAGCAGCAAAACACCTCATATCTATAAATTTATTGAAAACCCTTGGGGCTTATGATTCAGAAAGTAAATATAGACATTACTGTGATAATAATTAACAAGTTATTATTTGATACATGAACTGTTGGAAAAGCATATCAGTGATGAAATCTTTATTAAGCTCAGAATTTGTGTGGTTATGAACAGGCTAATATAAGATAAAACTAATAAAAACCTGCCCCAATAAGTAAAATAGAATACAATAAATCCATAAAAGTAATAATTTAATTAAAAGAAATATCAGTCCTTGCCTTCAAGGAGTTTACAGAAGAAAATTTGAAATCTAGCCTATTCTCAAAGTTTGTTTCCAACAAAAAATAATTGTAAAATTTGTCTTTGGATTTTTTTTCTATCACCATTTTGAAAATTTAATTTATTCCATAACCCATCCACTTTCCTAATGAAGCCCAAGAGATTATCAGACAGGGCATACATGAACATATATGCAAAGAAAATGGTCATATTTCTAACACATCTCAACTATTGGAATGCATTTGGAACAAGGAAAATAGTGCAGTTTTCTGTAAAAAGTGAAAAAAAAAAAAGAAGAGGAGCTAACTTCTCATTTTTTCTCAGCAAGTAACTATTCACCTACAAGTTATGTTAACAAATGTTATCTACATGGAAAACTCCAGAGCCTCAGTTAGTGAAGAGTCACAGCAATTATCCTCCACCAAAGTCGAGTGTGTCCATCTCCAATTCTTCAGACATTTTCATTACCTTTCAATGGTTTCACTCTGTAATCTCCATGGAGTGAGGTTTACATACCTAAACTCAATATATTTCAGTATCTAATTATCACAGAGGGTACTCAGGAACCCAGTAAGGTTCAGGGCATCTACCTTACATGCTGATGATACAAAGTACAAATTGCAGCCCTTCTATCAACCAAGGAGAAAAAAACATATGTACATAAATTATGAAAATTTCAGAACATATTATGAAAGCCCAGAAAAATGTACTTATCAGCTCAGAAATGTTAGCAGAATGTTCCCTGGCAAATCTTAGAAGGCAAGTATGTGTCTACTAGCCAAGAGATATGATGGCATGGCTAAGAGATAAGACTATCCCAGTTAGCTAAAGTAATAAGAGAGTCTGATACCTGAACCCAAGACTGCTTTTACTGGAGAACCGTGCTTTTGAAGGCCAAATCTTTTAACTCAAATCTCTTTTGAGGGGCTAGAAGGAGAAAAAGTACATTAAGTAACTAAGGATTAACTAAATGATCTTCTACAGCTGTAGAGGTTTCTTCTTTTCTGTTATCCAGAAGTCTTGGGAGAAATGATGCATAAGGCAGGAAAATAAATATGGAAATGAATTAATTAGAATATTTCTTGTGTATTTAAAAGTCATCAGAAACAATGATACATGCTACAAATATCTTTTAAGTGATTAGTAGACTTTACAACAGGAAAGCATAAATATTAAGTCAATGACCTTTGGGTCCCTTACAACAGGTTTAAAAGTCCATAATTACAATCTTGGTTTTTGCTCTCACATCTGAGGAATTACCAGAAGGGAATAGTTCTAAAAAAGGAATTCAGAACCTGGTCTCAGTCTGGATTACAACATCTCTCTGTTCTTATTGCTCACCTTATAGCAATGGGAGATACTTACCAAGAATTTCTCCAAAATGATTTAACATTTCAAGAAAGCACATTATGGCATCTCAGAAAGTTTTATAGAAGGTGTATAAAAATACAAAATAATAAATGTTAATTTAAGTAAGACAACAAACTGCTTAGTAAAGCTACATAAGAACAGATACTCATAAAATGTAAACTGAGCCTCATTAGGCTCTTTATAATGTGTATCTGAGTCTCTAACTAGAAATATAACCACTCAGACAAATATTTTTGGATCACGTGCATTTTCATTTTGAAAATTATTTCTCAAATCCTATAATTATCAAGATTGCTAACTAGTGCTACTTGAAAACTCTTTGTAATCCAGGTCAATCATCATGTTGAATAAAAATAGGCAAATGACTTATGCTCACTTTGAAGAACTAGAGTTCCTGGCTTTATCTAACCTAATGAAGTGGTTAAAGTAGTCATCCATAAAAACAGCAGCCAGCACTTCAGGACCCATTAGCATCACCCCATGATGCTGTTCTCCTTGGCTGGCTGATTCCTCTTTCCGAGCCTGGGGATACTAACTCATGATACTGGTAGGATCCATCCAACTTCACTTTTCCCTCTAGTTCTCTAAGTGGCTAGAGGAGCTTGCTCATAGGTTAAATAACGAGCTGAACTTTTTGTTGTTGTTGTTTTACTGTTGGTCTTTATGTTTACACCTTACTACAGTTGGTTCTATCAAAATTAAACGGCAGACAAGTTGTAGGCTTACTTCAACATGACAGCACATTGGAACTGATTTTAAACATTTTTTTTCATAGAACAGCAATTCTCAGAACAAAAGTAATTCTCTAGATAGCTAAGATTCTAAGGGAAATTCTTGAATGTTGGGTGTTGCACACTGACTTTATATTCCAATATCAAAGCCTAAGGTGTAGCCTGGACAGCTCCCTCCGCAGACTCGCTACCATGGTACATTGAAGGGTCTGCAACTTGCACCTGGGAACAAACCTGATCCCCTCATTTCTTTGTGACCTACATTGATATCTCATTGGCTCTGTGATTTTGAAAGTTGTTATTGAAGGGTAATAAGAATTTTGGAAGCTACAAGGTTCAAATAAATTTATTCACTCTACATCCCTATAACTTCAGGAGAAGAAAATAAAAGAAATGACAAGAAAATTCTGAGCAGAGAGAACTGAATTTCTCAGAAGTAAAGAAACAAAAATATTCATAACAATTTTAATTTTGAGTAGTATGAAAGACCAACATGAATAAAATCAAAATTAAAACTTTAGTATATTCACATATTAAATTAAAATTTTAAGATATTTACATATTTGAGGTGCTTAACATAAAAGCTATGATTTAGAGTTATAAACCTGGTTAAAAGAGAGAAAAATGACACTTTCACACATATAGCAATCAAACACATTTACCATACATATTCAGCTTAAAGATTAATTATAAGCTGTCAAGCAAATGTGAACTCCATCAGAGTTGGTAGAATTTTGCTGAATGTAATAATTCATTGACTGCAAAAAAAATTTGCAGTTCTTATCTATTTTAAAAAGATAAAATTATAATTTTCATTGATAATAACAAGATGATAAGTAGAATGACTAATTCATGAAAATAGTGTGATACTCTGTGTATTATGTGTGTACAAAGGAAAAAGAGAAATGTCACATTACACTAGAACTTGATAGAAAATACACCTACCTACATATCTTTTAAAAACTAGAATATCCACTAAAATAATACTACAATTAGAACTTCTAAAGCTTGTAAAGATAATAAAGGAAGCTACTGAAATTTTTATTAATTCAAAATAAAACAGGAGGAAGGGCAAAGGAAAAATGATGTGAACAGAAAACACTAACCAAGATGTTAAAACAAGTCTAAACAGATCAATACCTAAAAGTAATTAAGTTTGTAGAAAAAGGCTATAATTGCCTAACTTTGTTTAGTAATCAAAATCCAAGCTGAGCACATTGACAAATGGAAACTATTCACATGGAAAAAGAATGTCACACAAACATTAACAAAAATGAAAAAATAAAAAGAAATTATTGTTGTCAATAAGAACTGAATTGACTCAAAGACTAATAAAAATAATTTACAAAGAACTTGCAAGAATGATTTTTTCTCTTCATATGTGATTTTTACCTATAGTAATTAGAAATTGAAATTATTAAAAGGTAAATTTTTAAAACTAACAATTATGATGGTCTACTTAAACTTACCTGTCAGAACTTCTTGAATAAACTTCCAGAAGTAAAGTAGTTAAGATGTAAACATTTGAATGAAACATACATACAAAGAGTAAGAGAAAAAAGAGAAGGATAACAATACAAGAAGGTAATAAAAATTATGCTTTCATTTTAAGGAAATGGAAATATTTACTGAACTTGAGGCATTCCTCACTGTTTGAATTTCTGGAATAAATCAAAAACAATAATTAAATAGTAAATTGATCAGTTATAGTAAATCAACCATTTAGAAAGATATATCTGTTACTTTAAGAAATATTAAGATGTTTAAATTTAACAAGTAGAAAATGTAATAATTAAAATATGCAACATTAAGGTTTTATTTAGAATACATTTGAGTCATACTCTTGATAAGTAAGTATATTCGAAAAAAAATAAATTGAGGTTTTAAATCAGGCTCCAAAAACAAAGAAAAGAAATTCTTCAAAATTGAGATAAAAAATTAATGCCCAAGAAATTTCAGCAAAACTAAATATAATCTACAGTGAACTAAAAAATTAGTCACATTTCCAAGAGGAAGTATAAAAAAACTAACCATTGTGAACTAACAGGACATCCCAACAGATATTGTATTGATTTTTAAGTTCTCAAGAGAATGTTCTAACAGTTAAAATAATTGAAAAATCACCCAGATTTCCATAAAAATAATTTTCCAAATTAAAAGCAGAAACTTATAATAAACAACTAGGTAGAAAAGAAACGTAATTTAAAATCAAAATTATTTTCCTTCTTTCTCATGTTTCTTATTTCCAGCAAAACAGAGTTTTCCAAAACTTGACTATTCATAAGAATTAGTTTTTCCAACTTTCCAAAAGAAAATGAGTATAAAATATTAAGTGGAATGGGAAAACAGAAAGATACAAATTCATTTCATATTTTATGTAATAACTTTAAAAGTAAAATCATACAAGGACAGGAAAAAAAAAAAGTGAAAAATGAAGACAGCGGGTTTAGCTCAGTGGTTCCAGGGCTTGCTTCACATGCAAAAGGTTCTGAATTTGATCCCCAGTACCAAATAAATAAATAAATAAATAAAAATTTAAAAAATTTTAAAAAGAACGAGAAAAGAAAATTATGAACATAAATATAAAGTTCCTAAGTAAAATATTATAAAGGACATGAGTAGACAATTTAAAGAAAACTTATAAACATATCAGTAGATATCAAAATTTAATATTCAGGGGAAGTATACAATAACTACCAAAATAAAATGAGGAACATTTATGCACACAAAGGAAGCTGGTAAATTGAAGGTTCCTGACAGTATGACATATTGACCTACAAAAAAGAGAAAGAATCTTGACAAAACCTAAAATTTCTAACTCTGCTGGGAAAGTTGTAAATTACTACAACCACTAACATTTTGTTTAGAAACTGGACAATATCCAATATAATTAAAGAATACCACACTCCCTCTTTCTTTTTTTTTTAATTGAAATCTTTTTTTAAATCTTTATTGGTACATTAAATATACATATCATGATTGCACTCCATAATGGGGATTGTACCAGAATAAGACCCAACTTAACACTCATTTTTTCCCATAGCCCTACCCACCCTACCACTCCCCTCATATACATAAAATTTGTTTCCTTTCTTTTTTGTTATAATCTCATTATTTTTTCCCCTTCACCCTATTTCACTTTGAGTGTTTTCTATTTCACCATATATAACATACAAGTCTAGGACTCATTTACATCTTTATTTTCTCATACCAGAGAAAAGATGTGATATTTACCTATCTGTGATCTATTTATTTCACTTATGAGGATATCCTCAAGGTATGTCCATTTAAGTATAAATGATTCAAACTTGCCATTCTTATGGCAGAGTAATATTCCATTCTGTAGAAGAACCACAACTTTTTTATTCAATTTTGGACAGCTTTTATGTCCAATTGGTGGACATTTGGGTTGTTTCCAAGATTTAGCAATCACAAACTGAGCTGCTATAAATATGGGTGCACATATGTCACTGTGATATGAGTCTTTTAATTCTTTTGTGTATATACCTAGCAGAGCAAAGGCTGGGTCAAAAGGGACCTCCAATCCTAGCTTTTTTTTTTTTTTTTTTTTTTTAAGGTTTTTTGAGACAGGGTCTCGCTTTGTGGTTCAGGCTGGCCCTCAGCTCAGCCTCAAACTCACATCACAGCAATCCTCCTGCCTCTGCCTCCCGAGTGCTGGGATTACAGGCGTGAGCCACCATGCCTGGCACTGTGGTATGTGGTACTGGTTGCTGCTGGGCGTGAATCTCCACACCCAGTATGGTATGTGGTGACTGGGGATTGAACCCGGGTCCCTGCGCTTGCAAGACAGGCGCCGGAACCACTGAGCTAACTCCCCGGCCCCTCCAATCCTAGCTTTTTGAGGAATCTCCAAACTGATCTCCACAGGGATTGTATGAGTCTACACTCCCACCAACAGTGGAGAAGGTTAGCGCCATCACACTCCCTCTTTCAAATATACTTTTAATGAAAGAATTTGTAAAAATTTGCAAAATTATATGTGCGATATATAGACTAGCATTTTCTGTCATAGCAATAAAAGTGAAAATAACCTAAAAATCTTCCAAATAGAAAATGTACAAATAAGTTGTAATTATTATTACTGTAATATGGAAGTTATTACTGAAAGTTAAAGTGGATGAATCAGAACCTCATATATCAATATTAATAGGTCTCAAAATGTTAAAGGCAAGCAGAGAAAGGGACAGAATGATGTAATCAGTTATGGGTATAAATTTTAAATCATGAAGAAAAATATCATATATTATTTATAAACTTACAAATTCATAGTAAAAGTGCAATCAGTCACAGAGTAAGCTGTTGCTAACAATGGCAAACTAACAATTTCAATCTATATGAGAATTTTTGTATGTTTGCAGTTTGGTTAGCACAGTTGAGCTGTAATTCAAATAAAAATATCCAAAGGACAAAGAAACTAAATTAATATATTTTGAATCAGTGGTATTAATAATGAAAATACTATACATCAGAACTTGTTTCACTATTCAATATCTATGCCAGGAAAGGAAAACAGTGTTCAATATCTATGAGCTAAAAACCTCCATTTGAACAAATTAGAATATACAAAATTAAATCCATAGAAAATACAGAAAAAATAAAAAGAACGAAAGCAGAATTTTTTTTCAATTCATTATCTGAGGACAAAATTGCTATGGTTTTTCAAGAAGCAGTGTAGACTATCAAAAGAGAAAAATAACCAATTTATGAAAATAGATGCAAAGATATTGAGCAAAAACACATGCTTACTGTGCATCACTGTACAATGTTTGCCTTTATAATGATACAAAACTAAGAGGCATTCGATAGTAGCCATAATTGGAATTTGAAATTTTGATCTTGTCCTTACTGGTGATAGGCAGCAGGATATTCCCACCTATGCTGGTTCAGTGGGTTCAAATCAGTCACACACTACATAGTGTATTGTATTATTAACATGTTCTGGTATAAATACTCAGTAAATTACATGAGATTTTCAACACTATAATAATATGGGCTATATGTTAGATCCCTTTCCCTAGCTATGTATGTAGGCTAATGTGAGTGTTTAAGCACACATAACATAGGCCAGAGTAAGCCGTAACTTCCAGGATCTCAAATATATGAGATTTAGTTTTAACTTACAATATTTTCAACATACCATGAGTTTATGGGGACACAATCCTATTAAAAGTCAAGATATATCAGGGGCCAGGGATTTGGCTCAGTGGTTCTGGCACCTGTCTTGCAAGCACAAGGATCCAGGTTCGATCCCCAGTTAACCACATACAATACTGGGTGTGGAGACTCATGCCTAGCAGCAATCAGTACCACATGCCACAGTGCTGGGCATGGTGCCCACGCCTGTAATCCCAGCACTCGGGAGGCAGAGGCAGGAGGATTGCTGTGATGTGAGTTTGAGGCTGAGCTCAGAGCCGGCCTGAACTACAAAGCGAGATCCTGTCTCAAAAAAAAAAAAAAAAAGAAAAGTCAAGATACATCAGTCTCAGCAACTAGAATCTAACGACATGTACAAAAGGTAGCACATCACTAACAAGTCATTTCAGGAAGACAAGCTCTTTAATAGGAGAACAGAAAAATGAAGTCACCATTAGAAAACAAAGGTGATCTATGAACATCTCAGCCGGTGCAGATAATTTATTTGTTAGTATTTATGGTCTCTTATAGGCTAAAAACCACCCTTTGTGAATTTTATACAAGACTTAATTCCCAAAAGCAGTGATTATGTTTCTCTACAGAGTAAAGGGGACTTTGCAGATGTAGTTTATTTAAGTATGTTAAGGTGAAAGTAATACCCTTGACCTATGTGGTCAGACCATCATAATCTCACAGTTTCTTACAAGAAGAAGGGCTCCTGTTAGAAAGAAAATGATGACAAAAGCAAGGGAAGAGCGGGCCAAGGATTAGCTCACTGGTTCTGGCCCCTGCTTTGCAAGAGCAAGGTCTGGGTTCGATCCTGGTAACCACATAAAACAGGGGTGCATGGAAACTCAACACCCACCAGCAATCACCACATACCACAGTGCTTATAAACCCAGGAGTGAAAGCAGTCTCTCGACCTGGAAGAGGTACATTTTTGTCTGTCGCATACAATAGGAATATCGCTCTGATTACATATTTTGAACTTCTGTCTTCCTGAAATGTAAGAAAATAAATTCATACTACCTTCACTCCTAAGCTTCTGAAAATATGTTACAGAAAGCAGGTACAAGAAACTAATACTTTATAATTTGTAAGAAAAATTCTTAGAATTTTATCTGTGATAACCATTAGAATTAAAATGAAAAAAGAAATGCCAAAAAGGAATTGATTTCCTCAAAGATTTGATTAATTGCAAAACCACCACAATAAAGGATGAGCTTGGAACATCTTGTCATGTTATGAACGAAATATACACTCAGAAAATGAAGATGATGTGTCAAAACCATACAAAGTTATAAAGGGTCTCTCTGGCTGTAAAGGCAACTAGTTCTTCTCTTTCTTTTCTCTCTCTGTTTCTGTGTCTGTCTCTCTTTTTCTGTATTGAGAAATGAACTCAAAGTCTGCACACTGAGTACATTCTTTTATCTTTATTTTTAGAGACAAGATCTTCCTAAATTATCCTGCCTGGGTTTGAGCTTGAAATCTCCTTGTCCTTCCAGGTCAGACTGTTAAGAATACTAACATGTGCCATCTCAAAGTGGACAATGACAGTTGTTAACATTAAATGAAATAGTCTACAAGTCTAAAGCATAGCAAATAAATAAATCTATAATTATAAATTATATGGTGATAGTAATTAAAGGAGAAGAGAAAGCTTCTTAGTAGAATAATTGTTAATTTAAAAAAGAATGTTAAATGAATGTTTAAATGGTTAAATGAGTTTTTGAAGAAAATAAATATATATTTTGAAGGAAACAGAATATGCATGATAGTTCACCTGCTAGTTGAAAAGAAATTGTAATGAATATAAATGGTAATTTTAAAGTAGAAAAATTTGTTGGATATTATGTTAATCAAGTGATCCTAGGAATCTGATTAAAAAACATATTATTTACCTTGGATGTATGCGCTGGTGAGAACTAGATAGATAGCAGATAGATCAGTATATGAGTAAATAAAGAGACACAAACAGCATATACTTCCGTGTGTGTGTGTGTGTGTGTGTGTGTGTGTGTGTGTGTGTGTGCTGCTGCTAGCTGCTAAACCAGGTGGAGAATAAACAGTGATTATTTGTATTAATTTAAGAAAATATATGAAAGATCCTGTTCATAGAAAATTAAGAGAAATTGAAGAATACTTAAGTGTTCTACAATGTTCATGAGTTAGGATACTCACAAACTTAATTATTAAATATATTTTTCAGCAAATGACAAAATTCTAGTCATTTGTTTGAAAGATTGAAGTTAGTTTCAAAAACATGAAGAAATGTAAATTTTTAAGAACAGTCAAAATATTTCTGGAGAGTTAAATTCTCTCTCTTTGTTTCCTGAGCAAAAAGAGGAAATGTGAGAGAAATTACTCCACTGTGGATCAAGTCTTATTAATAAAGCAACAACGCCTAGTTAAATAATAGATGATTTACACAAAGACGGACAAGTTGTTCCGAATTTTAAAGCAAATACTCTCATCTGTAATTTATGATAAGCATGCATTGAGGACCACTGGATAAAAACTAGTCTTTTTTTTTAATAATCTTTTTTGGTACATTAAATATACACATCATGATTGCACTCAATAATGGGGATTTGTATCAGTATAAGACACAACTTAATTCTCATTTTTTCCCATAGCCCTATCCACCCTACCACCCCACTCACATACATAAAATTTGTTTCCTTACTTTTTTGTTACAATCTCAACATTGTCCCCTTTCACCTTATTTTACATTGAGCATTTTCTATTTCACAATATATAACATACAATGCTAGAACTCATTTACATCTTCATTTTCTCATACCAGAGAAAAGATGCGATATGTACCTATCTGTGACCTATTTATTTCACTTATGAGGATATCCTC
>PVIR01002455.1:0-73608 GCA_004026965.1 Petromus typicus
TTGATGGACACTTGGGTTGTTTCCAAGATGTAGCAATCACAAACTGGGCTGCTATAAACATGGGTGCACATATGTCACTGTGATATGAGTCTTTTAATTCTTGTGTGTATATACCTAGCAGGGCAATGGCCGGGTCAAATGGGACCGTCAATCCTAGCTTTTTGAGGATTCTCCAAACTGATTTCCACAGGGGTTGTACGAGTGTACAGTCCCACCAACAGTGGATAAGGGTTCCTTCTTCTACGCAGCCTCTCCAACATTTGCCGTTGGCTGATTCTGAAATGGCAGCCATTCTATGTGGAGTGAGATGAAATCTCAATGTTGTTTTCATCTGCATCTCTCGAATGACTAATGATGTTGAGCATTTCTTCATATGCTTCTTAGCTGCTCTTACTTCTTCTGAAAAATATCTATTCATTTCAGATGCCCATTTTTGAATTGGGTCATTAAGAAGATATCTTTAAGAAGAAGGACATAATGAAAACAAAGCTTTTGTAAATGTGGGGGTACAGGGGTGGAAGGGAGGGCAGGGGAATGGGAAAAATGTAAGAACCAAGATACATCATGTACAGGTACAAATTCACTATGATGAATGCGATCGTAATGTATATCTGAACTGTACCAATAAACCCAACAAATTAAAAAAAAATACCTCTCAGTTAATGTGTTAACCTCAGCTGAGCAAGTTTTAAGTGAGAACTAGGAAGCACCATACTCTGACATAGGAATTAAGGACAGAAAGGTAAATAAACTGCAACCCTGACCTTCTTCTACTAGAGAGTACTTTGTAATTATACGAAATATTACTGGTTATCCTAAACTGATAACTAGAAGCAGAGAAAATTAAAAAATGGTAAAGATGGAGAGGAGGAAGGAGTAGCTTGAATTGGTGTAGCTTAGATGCTTGAAAACAGCTTCACTGCAAGTAGGGAAGGGACAGCTCTTTACAGCAAAAAGGAAATAGAATGCAGCCTCTCCTAGGTGATGGAAACTCAACTGGATTCAAAGGTCCATTTTGGAAAGACTCCATTTCCTAGCTAAGTGTGGTCACATGGCTAAACTCCAGCAAATGATTCGATGGTGAAACTGTTACATGCAGGCTTTGAGGAAATCTGCCCCACCAAAGCAGACTCAGCTGGGAGGACTGCCCCTCTGCCCTTCCCCTAACTGTAATGGAGGTTAGAACACCAGCAGCATCCAGACTAGGACATGATGTTGAACAGAGGAGTTCTGGGCTCTGAAGGTAGAGCTCCCAGCCATAGCACCACCAGGAGCCCAGCTCTGGAATCCACTGCCATGATGCTTACACAATGCAGAGGGGCATCCATGGCAAGCATGCTAAAGTCACTGTTCTCTGTTATGTTCCCTTAGCTACTACAATAATGGAATAAAGACCAACGTCAAAGCAAAAGCTACAGTGAAAGGCTGAACAGGTACATACGAGATGAGATGCACGGCGTCAGCATGCTGCTTGATGCGCTGCCGGTATTTGGAGAACTCATGGAGCATCTGCACAGGGTTGGTGGTGATATCAATATGATCCTTCTCAGTCCAGGTCTCTACAGCCACCAGGACAACCCTGGTATTGAGTTGCTCCTTGTAAATCTGAGGATAGACAACAGGACAGGTGCAGGAGGAAAACACTGGGTCAAACATGCACGATCAGTGAGTCAGAGTCAGTGGAAGGACAGGAAGGGGAGGTGAGAGAACATGGGGTCAGAATTAGTTCATCAGAGAGAATTCTCTTTTCCTCTTGCTTTTCCAAGAATAAAAGTTTAAAAAGAAGAAGGAGGAGGGGGGAGAGGAGGAGGAGAAGGAGAAGAATCACACAATCCAGTCTCATGTTACATATTCCCAGGCCAGCACCTTTTGTAGCCTGGAATCTTAAAAGGGTAGCAGGGACATAGGAGTGTTAAGCTCAGGACAGAGCACAAAGTGAAAAGGATTCAGGAAAGTTATCTTTAAAATCTCACAGGAAGTAACAGGTTGGAAACAACTATATTGGCTCTAAGACCAATGCCACTAGTTACTGCCACAGATCAGAGCAGTTCGCCAAAATAAGTGGCTGGCTTGCTGGTGGAGCCATGATACACGAGAAGCAAAATAACACAGAGAGACATTGATCTAAGGCCAAAGAGGAGGCAGCTATCACCTGCCTCACCCGCCCACACGGTGGCGCCACTCACAGCATTTACACTGTTACCCTTCTGCTCTCCTCTACTTTGGAGCCAGTGACTAATTTATTCACAAAATTAAGCAGTTTCAATGAGTGCTGGTTTTCTGTCCTATTTTCAAATCAATTAAGAAAACAATAAGTGATCTTTAAACATGCTGAAAAAAGGGAGTATTAGTATGACTAAATCAAACCGAAGCTACAGTGTCTTTATGCAAAAGCAAGTTAGGTATAATGTTTTTTTAAAAAAATTAGTGGTCAGCTGAAAAACCTAATATGATAACACAAAACAAAATTAAATTTTAGGAGATACGCTTCATTTAGCATGCTGAAGTGACTATCGCAGAAATGCTACCAAGTAAACAACTTTTGCAGAAGAAAAGATGCATTTAAAGTTCTCATTTCTATATTCCCTTATTGCTTTCCTTTAAGATTGACAAGAACTGAAATTAAGGAAAAAATAATAAAACCAGATGTAAATTGCCTCTCAGAGGTTTAATCTTAACTTCATATTACATATTCTATGCACATCCACTTACATTATAATTTTGCTCAGCTGTGCCTACCAGGCACATAACATATGCTGGGGCACAAAACATGTTATGAATATTTACATGACTAGTGGTTTGGGGCTGTTTAAAATGCAGAAAAGAAAGCAGCTCCTTGGAGTAAATAAATACCATTTAGGTGTTTGGCAAGTTATAAAACAGGTTGTATTCACAGTGAAGAGGGAACATTCAATAGATACCAGATAAAAGTGTATTTAGCTAAATAAAATAGCATTTTAGCTTAGAATATATAAAGTAGTATGCAGTATTTAATTTATGATAATTATTTTGAGTGATTATTTATGAATTATTTATTGAAACATAATACGTAACATTCAGATCTATGGAGTTCCCACTTCAGGCAGAAGAAAGGAAAGAAATCTTCATAATCATTCTTTGTAACTCACAAAATGGGAGAAGGAAAAATATGTCACTAGTAAAGATTTATGGTTAGAACATTCAGACTTTGAAAGAGATACACATTTTATTGTTTAATATTAGTTTTATTTGGAGAATATACCATTCTGGAAATAAAGTCTGAAACCTTTCACTATGGGAATGCTAAAATAATAAATTTGTTTAAAGAAGTTGTTTATTTTATCCTATAGTTTCCAGAGTCTACTTCAATCTATTAGTAGTTGTCTGTTAACATCCTGTATTTAAGAAAAGCTAAACTGATTTTAACAAAGTCTTATTTATAAAGTTTAACTTTGACTCTTCTTGGTGGCTATTTCTCCATTATTTTCTGTCCTCCCCTTGGGCTCTTGCAAAAATAAGATATAAAGATTTTTTAGAAGTAATGTTATAAATGAATGTTAATGAACATTTTTAAATGTTTAAGGAGATGTTAATGTTAACTACCCTAGTCTGATCAGGATACACTGTACATGGCATCAAATTATTACACTCTCCTTCTCTCTCTCTCTCTCTCATGATATATACAATTAAAATTGTAATTAATAAAAATAAATGTAAAAGAAAGAAGCAATGCCAGTGACTGCTTGGTATCCTGAGATTACAGTCCCTTGAAACTGGTAATATTACTGTCTCCGAAGCCAACATGTCTTCTAATGTCTTAGTTAGATGATCTAAAGGTCTACATTTTTATTGTTAAGCTAGGAACCACTACAACAACAAGTAGAATAAAGCTAGAGATATAAACCATCCCAATCTGGCAAAAAAATAGATTGAAGAAAGCTGGATACTTACAGAATCCACAAGGTTGACCACAGACTTTGCAAAGTTGTTGGTATGTGCATGAGAAGAGCGATGCTTCTTATACTGAAGGAAAAAGAAGATGTACCAGTCACTGCCAACGCTTAATGTGATGGCAAATTTCAAAATTCTGTAAAAGCAGAAATCTCTTAGCAAGAATCGAAAAAAGGATTAAAAATACAGAACTTAGTTTGTGCCATACTGGATATGATGGTGCTCCACTCACAAAAAAAAAAAAAAAAGAAAAAAAAAAAGAAATAAAGAAAAGAAAAACCCTCAGTCCTCTTCCAGGTAATGCACCTGGCCAATTGGAATCTAGAGGATAAGCTTTACACTGCAGAAGGAACTTTTTCATTCAGTCTCCATGGTGACCAAGGCAATCCTTTTATTTTCACTGAAATGGCATTGTATACATTAGGAAGGGCTTAGGCCAAAAAGTAAAGTCTCTATTGCACATCTTTCTCCCTTTAAACATAATACCGTGCGCATCACAAAAATTTCTTATGCGGCACCTCAGATCCTGCCCATGATGTGAAATGCATCTGCCTTGCATTTAACACATGCCTTTGGAGGAAGACCTGCTCCAAACAAAGCCTTTTACAAAGGAAAGACAAAAGGAAAATGAAGTGTACTGATAGCAAGTTACAATTACTTAAGAAAATTAAGTAAATTAATAGAATCATTCTACAGCAACATCTGCAGGGCTATTTTTTTCCCCCATGTGCTGGAGCTAGACTTCTGGGACTCAGACACATGCAGAAAACTGCCCTCTTGGTTGGAGTGCTATGTTTTTAGTAAGAAGTTATGGACTGAGCTTAACAAGCCTCTCAGAGGATATTAAAAAACTGAAGTCTCCACGGGAAGCCATGCCCTCTACTGGTCCGTAAGTCTACAGTGATCTTTATAATTGAGGAAAAAGAAAAACATACCAGATTTCTAGTACACGTCTTCAAAGTTTGACTTCAACTATTATTACTAAGTCATGTATTTTCCGTAAATGTTAAAGATTTCCTACACTGGAAAATTATCTCCTTTTTTCTCGTATACCCACTTTTACTCTATGAATTTGTCAGACTTTTTATATCAATTTTCTCTACATTTATGACCATTTTCAAGACAATGTTGTCTTATGCTTATATATCGAATATTTATTTGTTAACACAGAGAATATTAGTGACCTGTTTTAAGCATATGATCCACTGATTAATAAAGTGCTATTAGTAACATCCATTAATTCAAAGCCATTGGTATCACATTACTATCCTTGTTCGTATTGTTGTTATCACTGTGTGCCATATCTTTTTTTTTTTTTTTTTTTTTAGGTTTTTTGAGACAGGGTCTTGCTTTTGTGGTTTAGGCTGGCCCTGAGCTCAGCCTCAAACTCACATCATAATCCTCCTGCCTCTGCCTCCCGAGTGCTGGGATTACAGGCGTGAGCCACCACGCCCGGCACTGTGGTAGGTGGTACTGGTTGCTGCTGGGTGTGGGTCTCCACACCCAGTATTGTTATGTGGTTACCGGGGAATTGAACCCGGGCCCTTGCGCTTGCAAGACAGGCGCCGGAACCACTGAGCTAACTCCCCGGCCCCTGTGTGCCATATCTTGACCCACACTTCTCTTTTAAATAAGAGTTTCACTGTATGCACACAAGTAGGTCATAAAACATTGTATTAACCTACACTATTTCAAATACTTTAACACTTTTTACCTTAGAATTATGAAGTTTCTGCAAACAACTTAGTATTTCAAGTTGCATATCAAATTCTACAAGCTCAAAATTTTCAGACATCTTTTTAAGAATGAAAACGAAAGTCCCCATATTAAGTTTCTTTGGGGTTTGTCACTAGACAGAGGCAATGCCTGCACTACACTGTCAAGGTACTAAATGCATTAGATAATACATTTTTTAATGTCTTGACATTGAGAAGTACATATCACAAAAAGAAAAAAATATCAGCATACACTTCTTAATTTGCTAGTATTACACACATTTTAAGATGAATTTTATTCAGTGTCTCAATATAAATTTGTCCTATGGGGGATTTCCTTTTTACATTATCATGGTCATAAAAAATATGACTTCTGAATTAATAAAGTCTTTTAACGTCTACCAAAATGTGATTTTTTCATTACACATTTGTAGTTTTCAAGTCTCTGACTGTCTTTTGGGAAAGAGCACACAGCCTACTGTGTGGGGAGTGAATCAGAGGTATCAGGAAGCAGACAGACTGTGGTGGAAGTGCTATAACAGTGCAAGTAAAAGGTGGTGCAGGCAAGACATTGCAGAGGGAGAGTAGAACCAAACGCCAGGAGGTGGACTCCCGAACCACGTGGAAAGCAACGAAGGAGAAGAGTAAAAGGGGAGTCCCAGGTTTTGAACTTGGACAAAGAGTCATGGAGCCATTGAAAATCATGAAAAGCATCACATGGTGAAACAGCATATAGCCTAGTTCCAGACTCCCGTCCCATTCTTATAAATCCACTAATACCATCATGGCAGTCCTGTCCTGTACACCTTTTCTAATCCTAGTTACTTATCAAAGACTCTACCTCCAAATACCACTAACTTATGAAACTCAGGATTCAGTTTGCAACTCATGAATTTTTGGGAAACACATTCAAACCACAGAAGAAATTTGGTTCTGAATTAGAAAGGCTAAATGTGAGATGTTTATTCATTACAGAAGTAGAGGTGGCAAGCAGAGAGCTGGATCCATGAACATGAAGTTCCAAAGGTTAGAGGAAGTGATGAGTTTAAGTCACGATGCTACTTACAGACTTGAGCCTGAAAGCTGATATTCAGAAAGAAAGAATACAAAGAGAACAACCAGACCAAAACACAAGGCACTCGCATAATTCTAGGGATTAAATTTAAAAGATGTCAGTAAAATAGCCAGTGAGTTAGAAAGGTTATTATGTCACAGAAGCTGAGAGATGAAGGAAATGTTTCTAAAAAGGGAGTAGCTGATGGCCCAATGCTGCTGTAAGAGTGAGCACAGAACAATGATTATCAGATCTGTTAACTTGCAGGGCCATTCCTTTGAATGCCGAGTTTCTAGGACGAGCCAGAAATGCGTCTACAACAAAAATTATTTACTCCTCACACCTCTATGAGTTTTATAATCAGCAAATAACTTATCCAAGATCCCATGGTTGAAATTCAATGCCTACTGTCAAGACAGGTTATCCAATTAAAAATCTTTATTATTGTAAATAGTTATATATATTCTCAACAAATCATGATTATTGAAAATATATAATTTGTTTGATGTATATAAAATATAGTGGTTTTTAAAGTGAACAAAACCAGATGAGATTCAAGTTGAAAAAGTTTGTACTTCATTGGCTCATACTTAAGAATACAGCAAAAATGTAAGCAAAACACCTGCTTTTCACACACTTTAAAATAGCTCAACAAATTCTCTTTTATGATAAGGTTTAAATATTTATTTTTTGCTTAAGAGGCTCAAAGAAATGTTTGCAGACTTTTATCAAGCCTGTAATTAGTTCACAAATTGGGTTCTGTCAGCCAGGCACTAAAATGCTTTTTGGAAAATAGAGAAATTTTTCTTCCTAATTGAAAGGCACCCATAATGTGATGCTTCTTTAAAATAAGATATGTGCATTTTTCAGGCATCCAATATTAGGTTACTCTGAATTACAGAGGTAAGCCTGAATGCAAATGTAGGCAAAATGTTCCTATTTCCCGCATGAATAAGAACTAATTTTGCAAATAAAGAAAAATGTGCAATCTCCCTTTACGATAAAACTTACCTTCACATTTTCTTATCACTGAAAACAATTTACATTTATACTGGAAAATTTGTTTTCACTCCCTGAGCAAATAAAGTCTTTAAGAAACTTGCCTTTTGAAAATATTGAAATTAGAGCTTATTTTCAACCCAAAGGTAATAGTTATCAAAACAACTGTTACTTCACATGGTATAAACACTGTAAAATGAGTATTCTCAGTGGGAAGATTATGCTAAAGCCCAACAGCAAATCTCGAAGCATTAAAAAATAGATGCAATGGTTATTTTAATTCAGTTAAACTTCTAGTGTTTGAATTTAAGTACCTGATTTATGTTCTGATGTACTACATTTTTGGTGTTTTGTGGGAATTATATTTAAATACTACCTCACCTTGAATGAAGAATACCTCTTAAAAGAAACTTTTTAAAAATGACTCATTTATGTGGGACTATAATAGACAAGAATATACAGCAACCTGGTCCTTAAGCAAAAAGTCTACACATAGTTCTATTTGTCAAGGAATTATGTTTCTTTATAGTAGCAGGAATCATCTTAGGTAATTTCTTTTTTATTTCAAACAAGGTCTCACTTTGTACTTCAGGCTGGTCCTGAACTCAGTAATCCTCCTGCCTCTGCCTCCTGAGAGCTGGGATTATAGGCGTGAGCTACCACCCCCAGCACTATGGTATGTGGTACTGATTGTTGATGGGCATGAGTCACCATGCCCCGCATTATTGTATGTGGATCAAACCCGGGCCCTTGCACTTGCAAGCCAGGCACAGGAATCAGTGAGCTAAATCCCTGGCCCTGGTAATTTATTTCGACCTGAGGCACCGTTACCCCTCAAAAGTAAACGGTTTCTTTTTTCCCACTTTCTCATGTATATTCCTTCTAATTATATTAGTTCACATTACTACTCTTTTTTTTCCCCCCGGCTTCAAAGACAGATGGCTGGATCATGGCAATTTCTTTCTCATTATAACAGTGATTACACTAAAATGAATCGCTATAATTTATTGGTTAAAATGTATTTCTTTCAATTAGAGGAAGGGAGAGTCTGAATAAGGTAACTTCATTACAGAATGGATAGTTTAATGTATATAAGTTTTCTATATATGTAAAACTATAAGAAGGATGTTATTTCATTAAATATAAGATGAAGACAAGATTAGTTAAATGTTCATCAGTTACAAAGGTTAAAACTTAAATTGAAAGGTGCTGGTGGCATAGCTCAGTAATGGAATGCTTGCCTTGCCTAAGTAAGGTCCTGGGTTCAAGCGTCAATCTCCCCCATAAAAACATGAATATATTAAAAATATATTTAATAATTATCAGGTTGAAAAATGTATCAAGTTTCCTGTTTTACTGGGATCTGTTCTCTGATTGATAACTTTGTTTCCTTTTATATATAGTATGTGGCAAAAAAAAAAATCTAAATTGCAAGTCAAGGTTTGAGGATTGATTCCATAGATTACTATCTGGGAATGCATTTGTATGTTCAAATGTGTGGATATATCTTAATTATTGTCTTTACTACTTTAAAAGTATTTTTATAATGTGTACTAGGGAAAGCTTAAGCTTCTAAAGCTGTAATTTCATAACATCTCACAAGGTTTAGATTTGAGCAGCTGGAAGAAAAATCCCCATCACCAAAAACAATTGTGACAGGCAGCCTGGTTAATGTCCTTCGGAAACTCATAGTTTAGCATTCATTATGTGGCATCTCTGCCTACATATTTGGTTTTCCTTCCCGCCAGGGAAGCCTACTCTACGCTGTATGTAATTCTGATATATTCTGCTTCTTATTGACATAGCTCCAGGAATGGATTTAACAGCTGCTAGAACAGAAAATAAATCTGCACAGGAAAATCAGAGAAATCCTGAGAAAAAACTACATTCAACACAACTGAATTGCTATGTGGTGATTAATTTAAATATCCACTAAAAGAGGTGACTCAACGTTTAAGTATAAATTAAGTTGTCATTTTTAAAATGTAATGCATCAAGCACTTGAGTAGGATCCACTAATTAAAATTGCAAGTTGTCATTTTAGCATGTTTCACAACTTTATTGCTCTATGAATCTAATTTTGGCCTCCTGAAAGTATAACAAGGATTTAATAGTACCAGGCAATCTGAATTCTTCCTCCAATTTTTTACACATTTTTCACCCACATTTGACTTTTACCATTTTAAAAGATTCTCATCTTTATAAAAGTCTCTCCAGAAATGCAACTTCATTTTCATAAAAACAACTACATTTAGCACATGTAAATTTTAAAATTAAATTACATAACAATGACAAAAATAACAGCTAGTCCAAACAGTTTGGAGAGTGTGTCAGTAACACTGAAGCTGGATCTTCCCAGTTCACAAGAGCCAACTGGACACATCTCTGTCTACTTCTTCCATTAATGACCTCACTTTGTTAGCACGAAGTCAGCCATAGTGGGAATATGTATACAATTGAGATCAGCAGATATAAATCCCATCTCTAAGAATGGACTGTTAAAATTTACCAGCACACCACCACTGTCAGGCATCATGGCACAAAACTGACCAAGACCCTCCTGCACACTCTCAGCTTCAACTAAGGGCTAAGGAAAGCAGAGTTAAGAGAGTTTCTACCTTATCTTCAAGAGGAACAAATAGAGAGGGGTGATTGTTTTATATATTTCTTTAGAGCACTGCTGAAATGTCACATTAAATCATATTTTACTTCCATGGATGTAACCCAATATTTAACAAAATAAATCACTGAGTAAAGATGGGCTCTTTCCTTATATGTATATTACCTATTTATCTTCTATAATTATATTTATCACAAATAGTAAGTTTAAATTAGCATTAGCAGAACACAGGCATAGAATAAAATTAGGAATCAGTTACCAAAATAGATGAAGAAAAACAGATTATAAGAACATTAAATGAAGACAAATGAAAAGATATCAAACTGAAAATTAATAGCTAAAACTATTAATTATAATCATTATTCAACAGAGGGAAAATACAGAGTTGTGAAAACTTTACAAACCTCAGTGTCTCTGAACACCAAGAACTAAATGAAGATGTTTAAGTGTCTGATTATCCTGATTGGAAGAGTATCAGATAATACTTTAGGGTGAAATATATTCTTTATTAAGTAAGCTACTGGGTATAAAACCCATCAATTCTGCATTCTTACCATTTTGTGGTCATTAACAATCATAAGCTCCAAATATTTCATTTCTTCAAATACACCACGAGAGGGCTGAGGAAAATAAACACATACGATCAAAACAGTGGCTGATATAAAAATTCCTAAAGTTTCTCTTAGGCGGTAGATAACTTTAAATATCAGAGCCTTGTGTTGCCACGTTATAAATATCTTAGAAGAAACATGGTCATAGAAATTGTTTTCTAAGGCAACCTTAAAGTACTGGGAAACATTCAAGTATTCAGGCAAGTATTGTGCTCATTACCTATAATGTACTCATTTAGAGAGGAAACTCTTGTTGTTTTTTATGGAACATTTATATGCAAAATTATTTTATAGAAAATGTATTAGCATAATACTGATAAAGGAAAAATGTACCAGTTCTTAACCACACAACTTCTCAAAGGAACAAACACTGGAATTATTATATTCTACATTCTTGTGAATTTTAATGACTATTAGTCCTTTAAGAAAAAGCACCAAGTATGTCTGCTTCGTGGTTGAAAAATCCCCAGTGGCAGCTCTTCCCCTGGTTACTGATCAGCTCCGGAGAGGACAGGGATGAGAGGAAAGCCTACATAAAACTCACCCCAGCCACCTCTCTTAAGAGACGTATAACGATCTCAACAACAACAAAAACAACAAAAAAATGTATCCACAATCATGAAGTCCGCAGAAGGTAATAAAAGACAGGAAGATCTAACCCTGAATTAAGCTTTTGATGGCTGGTATTCTAATTTTTTTACATACAAAAAATACACTGAGGGCCCAAGATTTAGCTTAGTGGTTCCAGCACTTGCCTTGCAAATGCAAGAGCCTGGGTTCGATCCTGGTAAACACACACCACAATGCTGGGCCTGGAGACTCATGCCCACCTACAATCAGTAGCACATATCACAGTGCCAGGCGTGGTAGCTCATGCCTATAATCCCAGCACTTGAGAGGCCAAGGCAGGAAGACCACCATGAGTTTGAGGCTCACCCAGGCTATATAGTGAGATCAGGGCCAGCCTGAACTACAAAGTGAGACCCTGTCTCAAAAAAAAAGAAAAAAAAAAATACACTCAGCAAAGCATTATCTAAAGTGTGCAATTTCTACTACAATTACTTATTAAGTTATCTAGTAAATTACCATGGAATACATAAGCTGCGGAATTAATTCTTGGTTGGATAGGATTCACCATGTAATTACTAAACAGCCCCCATCAATACAGCTTTCTAAACTGTTATGAAAAGGAGGAGGAAAACAGTGTTAGTTTCAAAGCCCTTGTTCTCCTACCAATATATGTGAGTTATACAGTAATTGCTGAGCATATAACATGATTTTTATTTACCAACTGTCATATCACTAATGCTCAGATTGATTCTATTCTGAAAAACATATTTTGGCTTCAAAGGTTGGTGTAACTGAGTGTTTAACTTGAAATATAAGTAAATATGATTAGTAAGCATTTCAAAATCTACCTCCATCTTCCCCAACACTTTTGCTGACAGAGATGTTTTATATAATGCTCTATCATTCCCTGCCAAAAAATCCTATTGAACTTTCAGTTTTAAAAAGTACTATAATTTTCAATAAAAACTGCTTTGAAAATAGAGCTCAAACAACTCCCCCACTTTTTCTTTCCCTCTTTTTGTACTGGGGTTAGAATCCAGGGTCTACACACTGAGCTGTATCTATCCCCAGCCCTGTTTAAACTTTTTTTAAATTTAAGACAAGTTCTCACTTAAGTCACTGAGTTGCCTAGACTGGGCTTGCAACTCTCCTGCCTCAGCCTTACAGAATGCTGAAGTTACAGGGCACAAACAATTCATTTTTACAAACATCGAGCTTCATAGGACACTCTCATCAGTTCATATCACGAACAGAAGAGGATGAATAAAGAGCAGTGTGCTCACAAGGCTAAGTGTTGGGCTATTTTGTTCATCCCTTTGATGTGAGGAGAGAATCCCCCAAATGTAAGCTATGCTCAGGACACTTAGATACTGTGTGGTGATAGACACACAGGTAAAATAGGCCACACTCACACTAGCCGCTCTCTTCCTTCTCTTCAGCCACTGTAGTTCAGAAAGAAAAGGCCACTGGTCACTACTTTCCACACCTGTGTAAGAGAAAAGCGATCACAAAATGCACATTCCACCGCACTCCAGCAGGAGAATGTTTTTAAATATTGCAGAATAATATGTATATCATCACAATAATAATGTATGTCATCGATAACGCATGTCATCACAGAGCCAAGATAAACTAAGATTGCGGAGAACACTGGTCATCAAACGTTTCACGTTCTCATGGCCACAGAGTCCAAATATGTGACTTTTTTCCAAACACCACAAAAAATATGAGCTGTTCAAGTTTTACTAGATGCATGTTTCACTTACATCCACCTAGTAATACCCAAAAGGTTGAGAGAATCCTACTATGTGTAGGTAATTTAGAATAATGTATGAGATCAGCTTTTGCATACAGGATTAGGAACTTCTGGCTCTGATTACAGGAATAACATCACATACCCCAGCACTCCAAAAGAAGCCTCTGCCCACCCTGGCATGGGTCGGAGGACTTCAAGAGCTCACTAGAGGATGCAACCCAAGCTCTCGACAGAGTAGGAAACCAGGAAACCTTAAGGAAAAACTCACTGTAAAGTGCTTTTCTAACCCTCCGACTTCCAGAACAGCTTTAGCTGGGGTGTCTTCAGTCTTCCCTCTGCAACCCTCTCCTTGCCTCCCAATGTGAAAGGCTCAGCTCACTCCAACACTTCACCACGCTTCTTACCCAGACCTCAGATCAATCACACTCCCGACAAGCCTGCACCACCAGAGTGTGAGCAAGTCCCCGAGACTTCAGATGTAATGGCTATTTGCCTTAGAACTTACTGAGGTTCTTCATTTGCTTAGAATATTGTCCCACCAAGGTTTTCTGGATTACATGTGGTCGACCTGTGTTTTTCTGCAACACAAACAGTTGTAGGCAATTAAAATGCAAAATATGAACGAACCTCTATGGAATAGTGTTAGAACCTTATCTAATGTCCTCTATGGTCATACCACCCCGAACCACCCGATCTCATCCTATCTCAAAGCTAAGTGGGGTCAGAGGCATGGGCCTAGTTATACTTGGATGGGAGAAATTTATCCAATGCCCTTCCCCCAACAGGGACATTTATATGTCAAACTTTCAGCTATCAAAAGTGAAAAGTACATGTCTTACTGAAATATCAATTTTTAAACAAAATAGAGTATCTTCCACTAGTTTAAATAAAAGAATAATTTTGTCAGCTATTCTTAAATCTCAGCTTTCAAGAGACACAAAAAGGTCAACAAACTATGAAAAATGCTGTATCGCCTTCAAAATGCAAATTTTTTTTAAAAAAGTGAAGTGTCAATTTTTGCCATCCATCAAATGGGGGAAGATTTCAAAAAATATAATACCCATAGCTAATTACAGTTGCAAAGCAAAAAGCACCCTCACATATGGTGGAAGGAGATTCATAGCATAGTTTGAAAGATGTAGCAATGTCTGGTAACAATATTGAAAACACTCCTACTGTATGAGCTGAAAATTACATTTTTAGAAATGATGTATTACTGTTATTACTATAGCTTACATTAGGGATGCACAGTATATCTCAGTGCTTATGCACATATTACCCAATTTATTCTTCATAAGAACATCATACAATGTTTATCCCTATTTAACAATTAAAGATAGTTAAAACATAGATATATTACTGAATTAAAATACATATAAAATAATGACCCCAAAATGTACCTAAATACTACAGCACTAAAGAGCTGGAACAATGTATCCTAAAAGGTGAAGGGAAGTTATCTTGGGGAACAGAAAAATGTGTAGTTTCTATTTAATTATTTTTGTTCTGCTTTTCCAAATTTCCTGCAATATATTAATTTCATAGTCAGAAAAAGTCATAAAAAGAGCCCTTTGAATATACGACATAATAATCTAAAGAGTTGTTACTTATTTTTTGCCTGAAAGAAAGCGTGAATTCTCATCCAAAGTATCTCATCCGTATTATTTGACTTATTCTGCAGCATACCAAAATTAATAACCACAATGTGAATGTCGGAAATTCGAAATTCAATTACAGTAATCCCTTAATTCTAGTAACAGGTGAAAAGATACCTAGAGTAATGAAATTCTCAACTAGATTAGCAGTGCAATTTTTAAAGCCAACTAATAGAAAGTTTCAAACCCTGCTCTTTCTCTCCACCCGTGGTGAGGAGGAGAATAAATCATTACATGAACAAAAGGCAGGCAGTAGGAAGGAGGGAAGGCAAAAAAAGAAGATAATAAGCATATAATAATCAGTCCCTGAACAATATAATTATGTCTACAATATAAAAGCAATTTTTAAACATTATGAAAATAATATTATATATACATATATATCTTTCAAGCATTTTAACAGATGCTATAACATTCATTTTATTAATTCACTAAATCTGAAAAATTGCCCTCCTTAGGGATGTAATGAAAAACTTAACTCATTTACATATTTTTAAAATTCTAAGGTCTAAATAATTATTATTTTGGATTGTTTCTTTTGATAGCCAGGATTTTTTAAATAGCAACAAAGCCATTAAAACCAAAAACCAAAGTCAGATTTTTTGCTGAATTAATTCAACAACTTTTATCTACGAGTGGAGTACAGGGGAAAAATATTTTACTTAAAATACCTTAAGCTAGGCTGGGTTACCTTAATATCTAGTAATTTCCATAGTTACTGTTTTAAAATGATACATATTCATTCAACAACCGTTTATAATTTAAAGACTTTTCTACCTCAAATCTGAAATTTATCCTATATTCATATAAACATTGCCCAAAGAAAAAATAAATGTCTGTCTGTTCAACTGCTGTCATCAACAATTTGGATAACTATTACCTGCTCCAAACTTTATTTTACCCAAATCTGAAATCTCTAGAGATTAAAAATTGCTTTCTGCTCACCACCAAATAATTACAATATTCTGACTTTTATCTTCTTGGAAACATTCTTCCCATTACCAGCACTTCTCACAGATCTGACATGGCTGCTACCTGTCTGTGCCTTTCTCTCCTTCTATTTCTCCTCTTGATCACCCTTTCCTGGCTTAAGCAGGTACCCAGTTTCTTGAATATAGTAATAACACATCTGCCTCTGGATGTTCCCATTTGCTCAACTCCTTTCCAGCTCTCTGATTTCCTTAAGGTCTTTATTCAAAACCCACCTTCTCTTTCTTGCTTTCCCTACCAATGTACACAAAAATGTATGTCTCTTCTCCATCTTTCTGGCTTCATTCCTTTCCTCATTAGCTTGTATTTTTATCTAAAATGTCAGACTGTACATGGTACCCAGCAAGTAATAGGCCCTCAATGTGATACTCAATAAATATACACAAATTAGTGAGTAACAAGCTGATTTCTTTTCCAGGCCCCTGGCATGACTAAACATTATTTCCCTCCCTGTCCTAAAAGTAAACTTTGTATCAGGTAATGATAGTGAATCTACAAATTTCCCCACTAAACACTTTAGGCCAATATAAACTAAACACATGCATACAGTCACACAAATATTTGAAGAGGACACTGAGGAGGAAAGTTGCTTCAAGGAGAATCGGCCCCTGCAAAACAAAAGGTCCGCTCCTCATTCCACAGACTGAACACACTGGACTTCACTGCCTGAAACTTATGTGTGATGCTTCTAACTGCCCCTTACCGGTAGGTGGCCTGACGTATGCAACTTCTGGCTTCAACCCTCACAGAACCATTCTGTTGATATAAAATAACATGCATAACTACATGTTGAAATCTATGCTTCTTTTCTCTTTACTGCTCACAGGTCAAGATGATTAAAGAGTCAAGCAACAAAACGAAACAGATGTGGGAGACTCACTTCATCATGAACCAGGTCCAGCGGCTCTATCATGTACAGAGAGGTGCTGTCTTCAAACATTCCACTGCAGCACAAGAGACCACACAGGAGAGATTAACAAATACAGCACACAGCAAGAAATAGCAAGTGAACACCATGATTATGTCTTTCAGACAAAGAGTGCATCTGAACAAATAGCTTTAGACAAACTCAAATCTAATGAATATATCTAAGTGGATTGCCACTGTGGTCCTAGGACTCTGTCAGAAAGCCTACAGGCTAAAAAGTATATACCAATAACATACAAGTGATCATTATTTCTTGACGCTAAGTAGACAGATTAGAACATTAATCTGGAACAAGATTCTCAGAATCATCTAGATGAAAACAGGTAAGTCCTGTGTATGAAAATAATCTAAAACTATCTACTCTGAGGAAACAAGTAGAAGTATCTTTATGTTAATAAGTTGTGAATTTACAAAACACTGCAAGATTTTGTCACATAAATCACAATTCACTTTGAGAGGCACGAGATTTTCTTCAAAGTCTAAAAAAGGTGTCAAGATCCTTTTTCAACACATGGAAAAAACTAGGTCTTCAGATACAGTGCTACTGTATTTGTGCCCACAGGTGCCTACAAATTTTATTTTTAGATTCTACCTGCAAATGAATGCACAAGATTCTCTTTGTCAGATCCACATTATTCCCTAGCTAACCCCTAGCTATACTTAGATCTAATCCAGGGGATCCCAGCCCCCTTTCTTTCTCTCTCTCTCTCTCTCTCTCTCTCTCTGTCTCTTTCTCTCTCTCTCCCCCTCCTGGCTATGTGGCAAGAGGTTTTGTTGCATTACAGACACCCACTATGATGTGTTTCCTTGCCACCTGCTCAGTAACAACAGGGCCAGATCAGTCATGCACAGGAACCTCCAAAACTGTGAGTTAAAAGAAACATTTTCTTTTTATAAATGGCCATCTCAGATATTTTGTTATGGTAACAGAAAGCTACCTAATATGCCCCTGGTTTTCTCCTTCCTTTGACAACACCTATAAAAATGGTGCTTAAATATTAATCTGTGCAATCATTTATTTAATCTGTAAATCGCTTCAAAACTCTTAAGTGTTCAAGAAGGGACTTTGCCTCCTTGGGAACAACTCCATATCCAGTTCCTAACAAGGAAATGACACAGTGGCGTCACTAAAATAATCCTGTTGGGGAAGACAGGGGCAGCAAACAGACACAAGCAAGGCTGGAGGAACAGGACCCAAGGTGTCCCACGTACTGAAGTCCGTTGCACGTGGACAGCGCCACCTTGGAATCTCTCACACCTCTGATGCTGCCATGATAGTAACAGTGCTCTCCACCCTGCAAAGGAGAAGGTTTGATTATTCACATTTTATGCACTATAAGTCAATAAATATTTCTATAAAGCAAAATAATACAAGGATGGTAATATACCTGTACTATGTTTTAATAATCCTAGAAACTACTATAAGGTATCCATTTGGGCTATCTAATTTTTTATACTTTTCCATTACAGCCATATTTGTATTAAATTTAATGGAAGGAAGAATGGCAATGTAAGTGATACAGTTTATACACATTTCTTACACGTGTATTATACAACTAGGTACTGGGTACAGTTACACAGCAGTGATTTTCCTCCCTCCCCAATGCCAAGGCAATTGAGTCACTTTTAACTCTCCCTATTATTTATTTTGATATTCATCTATGTACGTTGAAGGTAATGTTTATACTGCTATGTCCTCATTGACTGCATTTCAGAAGTCATCATCCTGATACAGGATCATGAAAACCTGCTTGTTCCCATTGCACTGAAATACACATCACTGGTTTGGGGTTATACCGCTCTTTTGTATTCATACTATCACTCTGCAAATATTTCGCACAACTATGCTGGTATATTTACATTTTACTTTTGTCCCATTTTTAATTTTTAAAAAGTTTTGCTTCATTTCCTAGATTTAGCACTTACGGACCCCAGTTATCTAAGACCATTCTCAAACTCCTCAATAAAAGCAAACATCAGGTAGTATGTCACGGTGTTTTGTTCCTGGACACATTCTTCTCAATTCTTTTCACATTCAGTCTTCAGTCCGCTGCCCTTGAGCTCTACGCATGGGCCCCTCAGGACTTCTCAGGAGCACACCCCTGCGAACCCCCTTTACCTGCCTTCTGTATCAGATCCCACTGGACTATGTCTTCCCCTTCACGACCTTCAACCTCCCTTTTCTCAGAGGCACAAATCTTCTGGTATTTTCAGGCAACAACATTCGCAGAAGATAAATTTGATGAGAACTTGCTTCAAAGGAACATTTTTTTTTCAACCCTCACAGTACATCCATAATTTAGGTGGGTAGAAAATACCAGATTGAGTATTATTTTCTCTTGGCATTTCAAAGGCCTTATGTATACTCTTCTGGTTTCTAATGTTGTTGTTGAAAACTGGAAATTATCCTACTACTAGATATTTTCCATAAACTTCACTGCTTTTCTTTAAGAAGACTTTATTGGGTCAGGGATTTAGCTCAGTGTTGCTTCACCTGCCTCACAACTACAAAGTCCTGAGTTTGATCTCCAGAATCAAAAAAAAGAAGATTTTGGGAGCTCTAATTCAGTAACATTTTCATGAAATCTCATGATGCTCTTGGGTCTTTGCACTTTATGGTACCTTCATGCATTCAGTTCTGGGAAGTCATCATCTGAGTTTCCATTAGGTCTTATGAGGAAATTCACTTTACTATACAAGTGCCTTGGACTACAAACATGTTTCATATATGTGTATGTGTGTGTGCATGTGCATTTCTTTGTATGTAAACCTGCATTAAATATTGGCTTGTGTATGATATGAAAAGCCAAGTTCCATTCATGTATTTTAACTCTGGTACTTAAAAGGGCAAATGGTATCATATATCTCAGTAATTTGAGAATCCAGGTCAATAATGTGCCATTACATTTTAAATTCTTCACATAGTCCTGAAAACAACCATAAGAGACTCAATTCCATCAAACTGGAACATTTAGCACTTATAAAGCACCAAAAAACTCTCTATGTGAGATGACTATTGAAGGTAACGGTGTATCAAATATGCCTATGTGTTTGACCTTTCTAAGAAAAGCTGAGATATTTCCACATTTTCCTGAAAATATTCTTACCCCATAAAATACCAAATTCTTTCTTAAGACCCAAGTTTCCTTCACTTGCACTGGAAAATGAAGGCTGGTACCCTGTGGCTAACAAGGTCACTGTTACCTTTTGAATTAAGGTCAGCAATTATGCAAAAGGAATGGCTGACTTCCCAGGCTACTGGAATGGGAATGCCATATTTTCTGGGCCTTAAATAGACTGAAGGTAACATCCAAGCACTGATGTTTATCATAATAAGAAAGCTTTAATATCTAACTTGTGTAGTTATATTAAATAGCAGAAGCAATTTGATAGTTTCTAATTTACTCTTAGTATTAGATTCTCTGAGTTTCTTATTAAATTTATGCCAAATTTTTTTAAAATATTATGTAATAAGACTATTTGGCAACACTCCAGTCAAACTTTTGTAAATGCTACTGTAAAATAATATTTGAAGGTATTTTGTACAAAATAAATCCTTGGAGAAAAGAAGCAACTCCCCTTGGTGACAAAGATAATAGTCGTGAGCAGGGGCAGAAAGGCTCCAGCGATGGGGCCTCATTCCCATGGAAACAAAGCTCCTCCACTTCAGCAGATTCCAGCCAAGGACTCAGCAGCCTTAAAAATCACTATCAGATTATGATCACTTTGAGAAAGGCACAAAATGCTAAAAGACTCCACCCACAACAGCAAAGGCCCACGCTGAATCTTCCATCTTCAGGTCCTCGAGTGAGAGCCTCTTTTTACCAGGGAGGGCCGGCCAGTGTCAAAAGACTCAAGCGAGTGGTGGTCACAGACTCAAGATGAGAAATACAGCAGGAAGGAGAACCAAATCTGAGCGAATCTGACACATGATGCAGAGCTCTGAGTGTCCCCATAAACAGGAACATTTTCCAAACCAAAATTTCTTAGTTAAGTGAGTTCAACGAAACTGGAGCATGGAAGGTACTGCTGAGGCAGAGGAAGGTAGAAGTCTTATTAAGTCTGCGCCCCAGCTGTCTCAGCCAACCGGCTCCACGTAGCCCAACACTACAAAGCCAAATCACGGCAAATCCTCACTCCGCTCCACCGGGTTGCCAAGCTCAGAACCGCACTGGAAGCTATCAGGACTACTTTTCTAGGAAACCCGGAAGCTGTGTGAATCTCTTAAAGCACCCCATAGTCAGAAGGCTGGCCAGAACACTTTGCAAATTCAGCGTCAATAACTTGGAAGAGAAAGAGTTGGTTCTGCAATCCCACTGTTCTCATCATAGGGATATCTTGGTTCTACTCATTTCCGTGAAAACAGAGCTATCTCCATTCTTTCTCATTCAGTGACAGGTAAGAAACTAGAAGGACATAAACCCACAAGGACAAAGATAAGAGAGGAGACAACAGCAGATAAGAGATGCCCATAAAACTCTAGAACATGGAGAGTGCAGAGATGGGGTGTGATCCTCTTAGGTTAAGTTTCTGCCCCACTCAGTTCTACTGGGGAACACCAAAAAGAAGCAAGTCAACATTTAATATTCTAAAATTGCCCCAGCTTTTAGTCTGTTTAATTATCTCAGCTATCTCAGTAACATTCAATCAGTAAGCTTTTTTTTATTCAAATCTTTATTGGTACATTATATACACATCATAGTCACATTCAGCATTGAGAATTTGTACCAGTATATGATATGACATGATTTAATTCTCATTTTTTCGCATTCCTCTACCCACCCTACAACCCTTTCATCTTCCTACATACATAGGCTTTTCCTTTTTTTATTACAGTCACATTATTTTTCCCCCTCGTTACCTCCACATCCCATTTCCTTTTAAATATTTTCTATTTTACAATATTTACTATATATAGTAGAACTCCTTTACATCTTCATTTTCTCATACCAGAGAAAGGTACAGACTCATACAACCACTGTAGAGATCAGTGTGGAGATTCCTGGAAAAACTAGGTTTAGAGGTCCTGTTTGACCCTGCTATTCCTCTGCTAGGTATATACACAAAGAATTAAAAAATTCATATCAGAGCGACATATGTGCACCCATGTTTATAGAAGCTCAGTTTGTGATAGCTAAATCTTGGAAACAACCAAAATGTCCACCAACCGGAGACTGGATAAAGAAGATGTGGTTCTTTTATAGAATGGAGTATTATTCTGCCATAAAAAATGATAAGATTGAGTCATTCATACTAAAATGATGTACCTTCAGGACATCCTCATAAGTGAAATAAACAGGTGACAGATGTGCAAGTAATCTTTTATTTTTATAAACTAGCCACTTCTCACAAACCTGGGCATTCCTGGTGGCCAAGCACTGATCTTTTCAGTTGTTTCTTGATAAACATTTGAAAATAAACTATAAAGGCCTTAGCTAGGAAATCTGTATGACAGACTATCCAGGTTCTGAGTAATTAAAAATGACTATACTATACTCAAATGATTATTCTCCATACATATTTTTAAATATTTAAAATTTATCATTTGGACTGGGGATTTTGCTCAGTGGTTCTGGCATCTGCCTGGCAAGTTCAAGGTTCCAAATTCAATCCCCTGTAACCACATACAACAATGCCAGGTGTGATGACTCATGCCAGTAATTACAGCACTCAGGCAGAAGAGGCAGGAGGATTGCTGTGAGTTCGAGGCTGAGTTCAGGACCAGTCTGAACTACAAAGCGAGACCCTGTCTCCAAAAAAAAAAAAATCAGGAGTCTATAGGGCCAGGGATTTACTTCAAGTGGTACTGTGCCTGCCTTGCAAGCACAATGGCCTGAGTTTGATACCCAGTACTACAGAAAACAAAACAAAACAAAATTTAAAAACCACCTCAGGAGTCTGGTAGCAAACAGATGTAGAAGAAAAGTATACTTTACTGGACACATACATATACCTTAATTTGCTATATAATAAGAAAGTTAAAAATAAAAACTTAAGATCTCAATACCCGTTTATCTTCATCAAATTCAATGAGAAAAGTATTCTCGTAGTATTTGTTTTAAAAGTAGTAGAACAGTTTGACTACATGGAAACTACATAAATTTTTAATAGTTACTTAAATTACACTGTTCAGATTTAAAATAGATTGAAAGTACTCAGTGACATCTGCTATCTAGATTTCATGGTACATTTTTTTTTTAATTTTTTTTTTTAGGTGTTTTTGAGACAGGGTCTTGCTTTGTATTTCAGGCTGGGCCTGAGCTCAGCCTCCAACTCACATCACAGCAATCCTCCTGCCTCTGCCTCCCCAATGCTGGGATTACAGGCATGAGCCACCACGTCCGGCACTGTGGTATGTGGTACTGATTGTTGCTGGATGTGAGTCTCCACGCCCAGTATAGTATGTGGTTACCAGGTATGTGATACCCAGGCCCTTGCACTTGCAAGACAGGCGCCGGAACCACTGAGCTAAATCCCTGGCCCCTCATGGTACATTTTTTAACCCATTATTCTTCTACATACTCTAATATTCTCAGAATACTAAAAGGAAGGGTAGTATTTTAAATGCTTATCAATAATAATTCAAAACTTAACCAATAATTTTGCATATAATTTAAGTAGTTTAAGTTTAGATATTCCCTATTACTGAACTTGTTTATTGTTTACTCAGTGGTGAGCAATTTTTAAATTAATTATTAATTTAAGGCTACAAAAAAAAATCTTAGTGTACACCAAAATAAGAGTCATTTTGATAAAGCAGAGTTAAAAATAGAAGCTTTAAAGTAGTTAACTTTTTGGTTGAGAACAGAAAACACAAATATGAAATTTTAAATCCAATTGTATAGTATGCAGTGAGGTAGGAAAAGAAGAAACACAAATAAATTCATAAAATATTAATATAAGAAGCAGGAATGAGAAAAAGGAAAAAAGAACCAATAGAAGGGAAGAAAAAAAAAAGAGAAATTCAAGAGAGGACAGGTAAATACATGTGACTGAAAATACCAGTGCCCAACCTCGGCAGCGCCAGGCTGTGACCTGCTGTGGCAGTGGCCACCCCCTTCTCATGCACAAATGGCTTCTGCATCTTCTGGCTCAGAATCCTGAGATTAAACCACAGCAGGCTGAAAATATTCAGAAAGAAATGACATCTGTACTGTACACGTACTGGCGTTTCTTCTTATCATTACTCCCAAACCAATACAACACAGAAATTTATACAACATTTATATCGTGTTAGGTAGTGCAAGTCATCTAGAGGTGATTGAAGATATCTGGGAGGAAAAGGGGATTGAGAAGTGTTATGTATGTGTGCCAACTCGACACAAGGAAGGGAAACACGATGTGCTGCAAACTAATAAAATTTTTAATTAAAAAAGTAAAGTAAATGGGAAGATCTGCATTGGCTATAGAAAAATACTATACTGTTTTACATGAAGGACTTAAGCACTTCAGATTATAATGGGACCCTGAAAATAGTCCCCTCAAGGAATCATGGGGACTCTTTTCAAATCTCTGCTCTAAACTGATAACCACTTCTGGCCAGGAGCCACGCCCAGTGCCAACCCTACCTGACAACAATCCCTGCTCTCCTACTCCAAAAAGCCTTCATTGAGAAGTGAGTTGAGCTGAGCCGTGATAAGAGTTTAATAAGGAAAACACTAAGAATGTCACATGGTTATAGTGAAAAAGAAAAAAGCACAGATAAGAACAGAAAATGGAATGCATAGGGGTAGGGATCTGTCTCTGGTTCACTAATGTGTATCTGTCACCTCCAACACCAACTAGGGTCATAAGGCTAAACGAGCATTCTTTGAGGCTTTACAAATTGTATTTTTTTTTTTTTTTTTAGGTTTTTTGAGACAGGGTCTCGCTTTGGAGTTTAGGCTGGCCCTGAGCTCAGCCTCAAACTCATCACAGCAATCCTCCTGCCTCTGCCTCCCGAGTGCTGGGATTATAGGCATAAGCCACCACGCCCAGCACTGTGGTATGTAGTACTGGTTGCTGCTGGGCATAAGTCTCCACACCCAATATAGATATGTGGTTACCGGGGATTGAACCCGGGTCCTTGCGCTTGCAAGACAGGCACCGGAACCATTGAGCTAAATCCCCAGCCCTACCAATTGTATTTATATATGGTGTTGAAATATATATGTATTCAATAATATATTTCTATAATCATGCAAATTAACATGTGTCAACACATCTACCCCCATGGCTACATTTTGCAATTGGGAGAAGAGCTCCTAACATCTACTCTCTCGGCAGATTTCTGTCACACAGTGCAATATTAATTACCGTAGCTCTCATGCTGTATGGAATTACACATCTTACATTTATATCCTACACAACAGTAGCTTTGTACCCTTGGACCATCAGCTCCCCATGCTAAGTAGCTGAGCTCACCCAGGCCCTCTGCCATAATGTTTCTGCTTTGAGTTAAGCTGACCACAGGCTGTTCTCTGTGTGTCTAGCTTATTTCACTGAAGACAAATGTAGTGAAATAATATTCAGCTTAAACAAAGAAAACCCTCTTATTTGCAACAACTTGGGCAGACCTAGAGGACATGTTTAATGAGTGAATAGGAATGGCTCACTGGTGAGTCCACTCTAAAGGACTCTCATTTGTTGAAGAACAAGGGTTAATAGCTCTATCTCCTTCCTAAAAAGTTCTCTATTTTCTTCTGAGTTTCAATTTACAAAATATAAAAAGTTATCCTTTTTAAATACACAATGTAGTACATAGAGCTGTGCAACCATTTCCTCTATCTAATTCCAGAATATTTTCATCATGTCCCCAAACAAAATCCTGTACCCATCAACACTTATTCCTCACCCCTCTTTCCTTCCAACCTACCAGTCCCTGACAACCACAAATCTACTTTCAGTCTCTACAATTCTGCCTATTGTGGAGATTTCAAATAAAAAGAATCATAACCATGTGGTCCTTTGTGTCTGGCTTCTTTCATATTGTTTAATTCCTGGCATAATGTTTATAAGAGTCATTTATGTTGCAACACATACCTGGACTTCATCCCTTCCCAGAGTTAAATAGTACTCTCCCATGGAGATTTGCCACATCTCCTTTTTTCATTCATCCATTAATTGGCATTTGGGTTGTTTGCGCTTTTTGGCTATATGAAAAATGCTGCTATGTTTATGTTCAAGTTTCTCTGTAGACATAAGCCTGTCATTGACTTGGATATATACTTAGGAGTGAAATCACTGAGTCACATGGTGACATTAAGCCAAACTTTTTGAGGAACTGCTAAACTGTTTTATGTAAGAGTTCTAACTTCTCCACAATCTCAACAGCACTTATTAATGTCCATCTTCTTAATTATAGCCTTTCTAGTACATGTGAAGTGGTACCCAACCAAGTTTAAAACCAAATGAGTAATACAGGAGTGGGTGAGAGATGGAAACATCACCTTATTATTGACAAAGCTATCCTAGAAGAGGGGCTGAGTTGAGAATCTAATGGGCCTGCTAATGCTACCGTCCTGAGTGGGTGAGAGATGGAAAAATCACCTTATTATTGACAAAGCTATACTAGAAGAGGGGCTGAGTTGAGAATCTAATCAGCCTGCTAATGCTACCATCCTGAGTGGGTGAGAGATGGAAATATCACCTTATTATTGACAAAGCTACACTGGGGGAGAGGCTGAGCTGAGAATCTAATAGGCCTGCTAATGCTACAGGGCCTAGTTGGGCAGATTGACGCACCCAGTCATAGTCAATAAACCCTCTCCCTCACCTCTCAAACTGCAGGGGCTGGAACCATACAAATGAAAGCACAGAACAGGAGGGAGGATACTCACTTTCAATAAGTAGGTGGATCTTAACCCCCCAAAAAGGGGCAGAAACATACCCAACCCTTTCCCACCAGTGAATTTATTCTTTCTTCCATGGGCAAAGTGAACAAGGGAGCTAAACAAAGCCAGGGCAGGAAAGTATGCCAGAAGAAGACATTTTCCTCACCTAATACTGATGGAGAATAGTAAAGCAAGGCGCAACTGGGAGATTTTACCCATCTGCCCAGTCACACACTGCTGGACAGGCGGGTGGTTTCTGTTAGATGTAGAAAAGAAACTAAAGTCCCAGTAAATACTTAAAATATGTATTATCGTATTACCTAAAAAAGATTTAACAAAAGTGTACTGTATCAAACTAAGAGGCTCTGGGGCGGGGAGTTAGCTCAGTGGTTCCAGTGATGTGAGTTGGAGGCTGAGCTCAGGGCCAGCCTGAACCACAAAGCGAGACCCTGTCTCCAAAAACCTAAAAAAAAAAAAAAAAAAAACTAAGAGGCTCTGTATGGGAAAGGAAACAACCAACAGAGTGAAGAAATAGCCTGTGGAACTGCAGAAAATATTTACAAACCATATGTCTGATAAGGGATTAATATGTAAAGTACATAAATTCAATTCAAAAGAAAATAAACAAATAACCTAATTAAAAATCTGTAAAAAACATGAATAAGTGTTTTTTAGAAGAAGACATAAATGACTAACAGGTTCACAAAAAGGTGTTCAACATCACTAATTCTGGAAATGCAGATATAAATCACATTTTTTAACTTCTCTAGTTCCTATGTTTATTACCAATGGAAGGGAATCTTTTTTTTTTTTTAAGGTTTTTTGAGACAGGGTCTCACTTTGTGGTTCAGGCTGGCCCTGAGCTCAGCCTCCAACTCACATCACAGCAATCCTCCTGCCTCTGCCTCGCGAGTGCTGGGATTACAGGCGTGAGCCACCACGCCCAGCACTGGTACTGGTTGCTGCTGGGCGTGAGTCTCCACGCCCAGTATGGTATGTGGTTACCGGGGAGAATCGAACCCGGGTCCTTGCACTTACAAGACAGGCACTGGAACCACTGAGCTAACTCCTCAGCCCTGGAAGGGAATCTTTTTATCCTACTTTTACCCAATAAAACTAAAAGCCAAGACTTTAACTTCTTCTTAACTAGTATGGCAAGGTGCTGCTGATAGCTAAGCAGAAAAATCTAGCTAATTCTCTTCACAGTACACATCATTTTGTTTGCAACCAGTGCCCACAGTGTTGTAAGTGTCCACATTTATATTTAACTTCAGAGTCAAACAGGCTGCTTGTGACTCCATTCTTCTCTGGTCACATGAAAAATACACTGTGTGTTGTGCTGGCAGGTGAGTGTGTTTTGTATATATAGACTTCTTCTGTATAGCTGGAGATTTAGGGAAAGAAAAATTGCATGATGTGTAAAAAGCAAGTTTAACCTAGTCATTCTTACCTATCAATTTCCTTTCCTGGGACTCAACACCAAGGTTCTCTTAAACAATATGAAAGGCAATCTTTATAAGGTTATTTTTTAAATGTTTTAAAAAACTATGTATATGATGTTAGTGACAGCAAATTTATGGAAACGTCTAAAAAGAAAAATTGCCAATATGTGCCACAAGTCATTTAAAACTATACCAATTCTTTGACCCAAGAAAGTTCCATTCTCAAAATTAACCCTTAAGCAATTACTAAGGATATATTAAATGTATCTGAAAGGCTTTTCCCCGAGATTATTTGCATAGTGAAAGCAGAAAACAACTAAATGTCTGTGAGATTTTTTAATTACAATGAATGAATCCAAAGGGCTGGGGAAGTGGCTCCAGGTGGCGCGTTTGCCTCGCATCTGTGAGGCCCTGGCTGCAGTACTTAGGTCCTCAATAGCGCAAAAACAAGAAGGATTAGAAAGAATATTATATTCTTTTTAAAATAAGGATCTAAAAGATTATGCAAGCATACTAAAAAATTATCATTAGAATTTTAAGATCTTGCTACAGAATTGTGTATACTAAGTCTCTCTAGTGAATAAGGACACATATATAAACATTAGACAGGCATAAAAAACAGGCTGTTACCATTAATCCATTATCTGTAAAGCAAGTAAGTTTGGGTAAATGTGTTTTGTTGAGAAAATGGGTCATAATTGAAAGAAAAGGAACGAACACAAAAACAAACTGCAGTGAGTGCATATTCTCTTGCCAGAACTGACATTATCTTTTGTTGTAAATTTTCATTGTAATCAGTAGGAGGCCTGTATTGCCCTATTAATGATAAGGCCCCCTTTTGGAACCTCAAAAGACCTCTGGAGGCCAATTAGCTATTCCGCTCTGCACTGGAAGCTGGGATCGGGTTACTGCAGTCTGCAAGGTGGCTCATTTGCTGAGTCTATAACGTTCTCATGCAGTCTCATCTACTCAGCCTCATGATTCAGCATCTGCAGTGTGCGGGGCCCCAGCGCGGCTGACAGAAGCTGCAGTTTGTACCAACGCCAGGGAGCACCGTCTCCACACCTGACTGAGCACTGCTACTCACTTCGCACAGCATTACTTTCGGGGAGATTCAACAGCCCTCAGGATGCAGCGCACAGCAGGAACGGATAAGTGGTAGAATCATATGACAGGGTTCCTCTGAGAGCAGAGCACACCCCACAAAGGCTGAAACTCACTACAAATTAAAAGTGTGCACACCGTGAAATGGACAGTTCTAATCCCGAGAAGCGCCACGGTCTCCTGGGCAGGATTTACAATGAGGTCACCTGTACGGATTTGCCAAGAGGCTACAGATTGAAACTCCTGGTTCTCCCTCTACCGAGCCTGGCAGGTCCACACAAGAAAGCTGCTAATTTTTGCCTCACACTCCCTTTGGGGGTCTCCAAGAAAACACACCCAATAATGTTTCCCCACTTTGCTTTGTTCCTTCTTTCCTCCAATGCTTATCATATCCATGGACACTGCTTAAGCTCAACGGCTGCCTGGGTATTACCTAAAAGATGGAGTTTCTTTCTACAGCCACTCTCTAGATTCTCACCCTGACCGGTAGAGATCACTATATTTCCTCTAAATAATCTCTCCATTGCTTTACTTGAAATCTACTTGCTACTTATTGAGTTAATTCCCAATAAAAGGAAATCAACTGCCCACTTACCCTTACACTACAACATTCAATGGCTCTTTGCCTCAATAGCTTCTTCTGCACAACAGCGATAATAATACGCACCTCATCAAATTGTTGGGAAGATCAGGAATGAGAACTCTTCCTAAATCTTCCTCCTCCCTGCCCTTCTTGGACAGTAAAGTCACTTGCACTGAACAGTCATTCTGATAGTCCAGGCAGTCTTAAGATTCAGATACTATGGGCACAAGAGCCCAGCTAAATGTCCCTAATCTGAAAATTAAAACTTTTCAAGAGCCAAGATGATACCACAAGCAGAAAATACCAGTGTCAGATGCAAAAAAAAAAAGTATGTAAAATGTTGTATAAAATTACCTTCAGGTTATGTAGATAAAGTGTATATAAAACATAAATGAGTTTTGTGTTTTATTGTTGTTTGGGGGGAGGTTTTTTTTTTGTTTTGTTTTGAGGGTCTTTTTTTTGAGACAGGGTCTCGCTTTGGAGTTCAGGCTGCCCCTAAGCTCACTATGTAGCTCAGGTGAGCCTGGAACTCACAACGATCCTCCTCCTCTGCCTCCTGAGTGCTGAGATTACAGATGTGAGCCACCACACCCAGCTGAGTTTTGCATTTTGACTCAGGTCCAGACACTCTTCCTGTACTTTAAGGTATTGATATAGGACCATGCAGCTCTTTATACCATTACATAAAGTACTGTACCCATAACTCATACAGTTATTTATTGTCCTGAATATAAAGAACTTCTAGGGTTATTTCAAACATTTGTAAATTCTTTAAAGTCCTTCAATGAAAACAGCACCCTTGTATGAGTGATCGAGTGACTACTGAAATGGACATGAGAACAATCCTTGCACTGTTAGCTCTATGATGAGCATACTTACATACAGAATTCCCAGACTATTTTAAACATACCTTAGAGTACTGTGGTTTTCCATTTTCATAGTGAATCTCCACATAATCAGAAGACAGCAAGCCACTATAACAGAAAAGAAATAGAATGATTTTGCATCCACCACAGTGGAGATTGAGAAACAGCTCAACAAATGGATGTGAGGGGCATGCAGACCACAAGGAGTTTCAGTCCTCAGTTAGTACAAAATCAGGTTGCCATCAAGAGTCTCAAACACTGCACAGACACAAGTCATTTCTCAGTATATTAAAAGAAAAATAGAAGACATAGACAACTTAAGGGTAACTCCTTATATTCAGCATCTAATTGCTGTAAGACGTTATCTAAAATATAGTGAATATTTAAAGTGTAATAATTTTTTATAGTAAAAGGCACATTGACACTAATTTTCTGCAAATACTGCCCCTCACTTCAGATACATTTATACCAAAACTCTTTTCATCTTCTGAAGCAGCTCTGGAAGACTTCTTTCATGAGTCTTCGGTTGTGCTTCTGTGGCTGCCTGATGTTTGGAATCCATTCAAAATATTTACCTTTCATGATTATTCTGACCTAAGGTAAGATTGAGAAGTCATCTGATGCTACATCCAATAAATAAGGTGTATGAGGACATTCAGTACTGTGTTTTGTTTGATTGTTTTGCGGTACCAGGGATTGAACACAGGACCTTGCACTTGCCAGGCAGTTGGGGTGCCACTGAGCTATATCCCTGGCCCCATATGACACTGTTTTAAGAGCCTGCCTTTCCATTGGATGGCACTTGGTAGTAGCATTCCAGTAAATATTCCAGTGAATATTCCAACATTCCAGTAAATATTTTATCACATCTTACAAAGATACACATGAGGGGCTGGGGATTTAGCTCAGTGGTTCTGGTGCCTGTCTTCCAAGTGCAAGGGCCCGGGATTGATCCCCACTAACCACATACCATATTGGGCGTGGAGACTCACCCCAGCAGCAATCAGTACCACATACCACAGTGCCGGGCATGGTGGCTCACACCTGTAATCCCAGCACTCAGGAGGCAGAGGCAGGAGGATTGCTGTGATGTGAGTTGGAGGCTGAGCTCAAGGCCAGCCTGAACTACAAAGCAAGACCCTGTCTCCAAAAAAAAAAAAAAAAGATATTCATGAAACAGAACTTCCAGAACTGCTTCAGAAAGTACAAAGAACAACTGGTATGTCTGTTTGAAGCAAAAGAGAATATTTTGAGAAGGACTGTTGAAGAATTGAGAAGATTGCTGGCAATGTGTCTTTTACTACAATTGTTTTCATCTTTAAACATTCACACATATTTTGATCAACCCTTGTATGCCAATTAAAATGGAAAAAGCTAAGCTTGAAATATGGGAAAGTTAAGCCCTATCTTTAAAAAGTCCTAAAATTATGGTCTAAATAGTTGAAAATTCATAAAATGTAACCACAGAGGAAGAACAAGCATTTGAAACTGTTTTCAGGGCAGACTGGATATTAAACATCTGCAGTTACTCAGATCTTATCACCTAAGCAGCCACCAGCAATATGAAAACAAATGAGTGTGGCTGGATTCCAATAAAGCTTTATTTATGGGTACTGAAATTTTAATTTCACACAATTTCAATGTGTTATGAAATACTATTCTTTTTTAGAATTTTTGCAAACATTTTAAAATGTAAAGAACATTCTTAGCTTGCAATCTGTACAAAAATAGGTATGGCTGGATTTGGTACTGTGGGCTGTAGCTGGCTAAATCCTAACACAAAATAATGGTTAGGAACACAGATTTTGAGACACACAGAACATGCACAAAACCCTAGTCCAGCCCATTATTTGTGGTGTGGGCATGGGCAAGTTCCCTGACATGGCAAAACAAGATGTTAAAAAATGTGAACCTTCTAGGACACTGTTAAGATTCACTGAAGCCATAAACATACAGCCCTTGACCGGGTACCAACACTGAGCTCACTATTGGGCACTGTTGCTGTCACCTCTATTCTTTTAACTCACGCTCTTAAAATGCACATTTTCCTGTGCACTGTGGTAAAAACAAACTTGCATCTCCTGAACAGACCTGGATTAGGACTTCTGGATTCCAATTTGAGTTCTGCCACTGGAAATGACAACAAATGATAATCTCCATTTACTGATTACTTACTATGCCTAGGGACTATTTGGAGGGCAAGAAAAGCATTAATTTATGTAATCCTGTGGGTAACTGATAGTCTCTGCCAGTCACATACCCTAATTTTGTGTCCCCTTCTATAAAGTGAAAGTCTGGAGCAAAAGACTCCTCAAGTCGCTTTCTGCTCTGACATTCTGACTCTGTAATTCTGCCTAACACTAGGTTCCTTTGCCAGAAAACCTGCACACTGCTCTGTAAGTGTATCATTCTGCGAGCTGTACCCAGTGCACCCTACCATGACCCAGGGAGAAGAGCTAGAAAGGGATGGACCAGAACCAGTTGGCAGCTAAATGGGAGCCTCGTGTGTGGAACCAGCAAAAGACAGTCTTCACAAAACAGAGACAAAGGGCGAGCTTGTCCTTAAGACATGCTTTCTTTCTCAAACTGTGAAGCAAATGCTTATTAACAGCTGTTTCTTCATCTGTCACTAAATTATGGTAGGTCTGCTCCTCTACTTCTCTTTTTAGAAAATTAGGGCCGGAGAATTAGCTCAAGGGATACCACACCTACCTTGGAAGCAGAAGAGCCTGAGTTCAGTTCCCTGGTACCACAAAAAGAGAGAGAGAGACAGAGACAGAGAAACAGAGACAGAGAGAGAGACAGAGAGACAGAGTCAGAGAGAGGAAGGGAGAGAGAGACAAAGACAGAGAGACAAAGCGCGCGCGAGAGAGACAGAGAAAGACAGAGACAGAGACAGAGAGAGACGCATAAAGAAGGAAAGACACTTTTAGTAGGCCAGGGATTTAACTCAGTGGCTCTGGCAAGCACAAGGTCCTGAGTTCGACCACCAGTACCACATGCCACAATGCCAGATGTGGTGACTCACGCCTATAATCCTACCACTTGGGAGGCAGAGGCAGGAAGATTGCTGTGAGTTTGAGGCTTGCCTGGGCTATGTCGTAAGCTCACAGCCAACATTATCTACAATGTGAGATCCTGACTCAAAAAAAAAAAAATCTAAGTAATGGTGAAAGTAATCCTCTATAATGAAACACCTGTCAGGGGCAGAAACTTCTGTCACTGCTTGTCCTTGCTGGTGTCACTACACCAGCCAGCAGCACTGGGAGTGCACATAAACAGGGCTGGGGATGGGAACACTTCTTTAAGGAAATTTGCAGCGCTACAAGCAGAGAAATTTTTCCACCTGTATCCTAACTGCGTCTCTCCGTGGGTAGTTCATTATTTTCAATTTTTTCAACCACACAATCATTGGGGCATTTCTAATTATTGATAACAAAGTTACTTTAGACCACTGTTTCCACCTGTTATGAAAGAAAAGATAAAGGCATCCTAATTATTCATTATCAAATTTGATAAAGGTCGCTTTCACTATTCTATTTCCCCCCTTCTAAAGAGACTCTCACTCATAGCCAAACCCATTTCTAGTAACTCCTGCATTTGAGAATCTCAAAGAAGAAAAAGAGCTACATTTCAGACACCAAGGAAAGCGCAGCCACTTCCCTGTTCCACCTCCTCTGAAGAGCCCACACCCACATCCAATGCATCTTCTCTGTTTTTTCTTTTTTTTAAGGTTTTTTGAGACAGGGTCTCACTTTGTGGTTCAGGCTGGACCTGAGCTCAGCCTCCAACTCACATCACAGCAATCCTCCTGCCTCTGCCTCCCGAGTGCTGGGATGACAGGCGTAAGCCACCACGCCCGGCACTGGTATGTGGTACTGGTTGCTGCTGGGGTGAGTCTCCACGCCCAGTATTGTTATGTGGTTACGGGGTCCTTATGCTTGCAAGACAGGCGCCAGAACCACTAAGCTATATCCCCAGCCCACCTTCTCTCTGCCTTACCACAGCCTTCCCTCCCTCCAGACCACTTTTTTTAACCATCATGGTGCTCCAAGCACTTGACACACTGCCTGGTGCACAGCAGGCCCACAGCCCATGTCCACCAGGTGAGCAGACATCTTCCAGTACCTGCTACATCCTACGCCTATCCCACCTGCTGAGGAAACAGTGACAAATGACAAATGCAATGCTCTTGGAACAGAAACCAAGCCAAAGCAGCACACACACAGAAGACTGGCCATTGCATCCTTAAATATTGTAATCTCCCAGAAAGTGAGTTAATGCCAACTGAAACACTATATAATTAATCACAAAAGTACTGAAGTAATCGGAGTTTTGCTGATGGACAAGGAACACTGAAAATGATAAACTGTGAGGTCGGGTTTGTCTTCAGCCAACTGGAAAAGAACAGAGTCTCTCTGCTGGTGTATCCACAGATGAGCTGTCTGGCGATCCCCGGGGCAGATGTTCTGCAAGTCATCTCTGCACTCTTTCACTTCCCTGCCAGAATCTCTGTTGGAAATAATATTCTGACCTGCCAACACCAATCTACTTAGGAACGTGGGTATAAACATAAACTGATATTTTACTTTGTTCACCAGCCCATCAAATGTTTTTGAGGGCCCATCAAAGAGAGTTTCTGAACATAAACATTTCTCATGAGGATTCTCTAGGGAAAGACAGGTGACCTTTGGAAGTATAGGAATAAATGTAAGATGGAAATTCAAAGTCCGGTAGAAGAAGCAGAAGAACTCAAGGCAAGTCTTGAGTCCGCTCACTCCGTACCTTCATAGTGAATTGGCACCACAGTCAGGAAAGGAACATGAACACTAAATCACAGTGGATGCAATTTTAACCAAAATGTGGAAGATTAGGGCAATTATTTGAAGATGCTGAACCCCTAAGAGCAAGGGAACAGGAAGACAATTTATAAATAGCAAACAAGTCAAGAATCAGGTCAATGAAGAGAACCGTGGCAGAATGATGTTGCGAATCTACCAAATGCCGTTCCATCTTTCCTTTCCTGGCACAATAAGATCACACTGAGCAGCCTATAGGCAATCAGGGCAGGGCACGGCCTGGACTGTGGCTCTAAGACGTGGGGAAGTGATGTCTGCCCCTCCAGCGTGGCCATAAAATCCCTGCATGACCATCCAAGCTCTTCCTCCACAGCAAACCTGGGCACCACCTGCTCCAAATGGCACAGCTACAACAAGGGTGTGGGTTACTCCTTCCAATGTGATTTGCAGAAGAGCTGTCTAGAAGAGCCACTCAATCATAACATGAGAGAAGCTAAAATTTTAAAGTCTCAGATTTCATGGCTATTACTGACACACTGTCCAAACTATCCCAATTCCAGGATTTATCACAAAGAACCCAGTCAGAAATTTACGTACAAAGAAATTCACAATCATCAGCAAAGACACAGAGCTGCTACTACATTTAAGCTGCTACTATATCTTTACATGGAGAGAGAATCTTTGAATTTTTCATTTATCCAAACAAAACATAATGAATAGCCAGGTAGTTATATTCCAAAATTTTGTATCTCCCATTACCAGAAGGCTCATTAGGGACAAGTCAAGAATCTCAGGAACTGGAAAAGGTACTTTAAAACATCCCCTAGTGCCAAAACAAAGTTATTAACCAAGAAGGACAAGTAAACTCTAGTTTTATGGAAAATAACTTGAATCTCTAACTTTAGGAGAAAAAAAAGAGCTATTTACTTTCTTTGGGACAATCACAATCAAGAAGGTTTAAGGTGAGCTAATCAAGCAAAATAATTGCTCAGAATGAGCAGCTGTGGATTGCAGGACCTCAACCTGTAAAAAGAAAAAAACTCCTAAGAAAGATGCTTGATGATATGTACTCAATTACAAAGGAAACTATTTAGTCTCCATGAGTAAAAAATCATTCATTTCCATGTGTTAAAAAATACCAAACTTCTCTGGAAGTCTTCTCTAGTTCTAAAAACTACAGTCCCTGGAATTATCTGTTGAACCCCTGTTAGTGTCTGATTGGAGACCCTTCCAGAGGAGAGGGAGGTACCAGTCTCAGCGAACAGAAGCAAGCACTAAAGCGTGACAGCTGGGTGGCCAACACAACATGCTTCCCAGAACATTTTGGGAGTGGAGACAGGCCAATTGACAACTATGTCAGGACAATGGACACACAGAAGCTGGCAAGATTGTCCTGGGAAAACTGGGACATACAGTCATGCAGCCTAACAGCCACACTCAGGGAAGGACACACACTGAGTTCTACATAAAAGGCCCGGCAGGAATACATGCTGGAAAACACGACAAGATGCTACTGAGCAAGCACTCTCAGCAAGCCTATGTCTTTGCTGCCGCTTTAGGGTTCTGCGATGATCTCTCAAGTGACCGATATTCACACACAGCCTTGAGGAGGCACCTGGGTTTTCTCCCTGTTTGTAACTTCATGATGCCACAGTCTAAGGGGGAAGTCAGCAAGCCTCGGGGCCCTTTCACTGTGAACAACTAGCCCCTCAGGTCTCCACCAGCCACATTCTCTGCCAAATAATGTCTTTGTTTAAGCTGAAAAGTATCTCAATTGTTCCAATTCGAGTCTCAGTAGTTATCAGTTATTTATATGTGTGTTCAAACTGGTATAGATACAGAAATCAAACAAAGAATGGAAAAAGCTAGAAAAACATGTCATGAGTGCCCATTTTCAGGATGCAGTCATCTGTCACCTCCTATGTGACAGTACTTGTCATCTGATTAATACACCCAAATAGCCCTTGACCAATTCCCCCAAGATCCCTGGCCAACCTTTCTCACTAGGTCTCACCATCATTCATTTCATGACAACCAGTGCTGGTCACCATGGAGGTCCTCAGCTTTATAGAGCCTAGAACAGGGGACACTGTGTGATTAGTACTGCACACACTTTGTAGCCCATTAAAATCATCTTTTCTTTCTCTTTTATACACAAAAGGTAGTTTTAAGGCATCAGATAACTACTATAGGAGGTAATGAATACAGATACAGAATTTGAACTCAATACATTCATATAAGCATAAACTTGTTACCTATAATAGACTGCTTTTCTTTTGGAAAAAAAAGACTTAACAGTAAAACGATTTTTCAATTACTAGTTCTCTAAAGTTTTAATAAAAAAGTTTGACTCATACTACCTAAAGCAGCTTTTATATCAAAAGTTGTTCAGCTAGAAAAAATGTACTCCTATGAGTGTAAACAACACAACAAAGCTTTTAAGATGGGTTAAATGATTGCACATACAGAGAGGCTGGGATTTAAGAGTGCAGCAATGATATATCAAGTGGGTGAAAGTAATTACACGATGAATAGAGGTATTGTGTTGAGTTAGACAAAGGTGGTATGCTAGGCAAGAACTGAAGAGGGTAGGGATATTTCATAGGAATGGAGCTGTAGGCAGAACAACCTAGTAACAGCAAACGGAAGGGCTTCAGTTTCTTTGGGGTCACAAGAATTTAATGAGTTCCTAAAGAACATGAGAAATTGTAGCAGAATTTCAATGTGCAAGCACTTCTATATCTCAGATAATGGGTCCATGCACCGTGGCAAAGCTTAGAAAACACTTGCGTACTACAGACATAGGGCTGTAGGTTAATGGAATGAAAAAAGAGTTAGAAGAAGAATATGGGCAGAACTTGAAGTGATATTAAGGCTGAAAATCCCCTCTCCGTGGTTTGATCAGCCAACAAGAGCCAACTGTGAGTTTCCCTTTGATAACGCAGCCTCAGCCACAGGCAGGGACTACACAGTCATGGCCGAGGCCATCAGAGATTCTGCAAGAACATCAATAATTCTGAGGTTCTTCTATGAGAGAATGACAGATTTAGTTTCATCTTCTTAAGTCATGAAAAAATATTTTGAACAGAGAAACCTGAATCCAAATAAAGATGTAGGTCTTTTGAATCCAGTTGCATATGGCTAGAATGCTTTAATGCACAAATTCCAAAGCTAATACTAAATATTATAGTTTACTGAATATTGCTAATCCAGGTACTTTTCTGACAAGCTTATATTTGTCAATAACTTTTATATCAGGTGTTACACGTAGTAAAATTAAAGAGAACAGAGCAGGAGAATCCACTATTGACCTTGACCTCAGTAAGCCTTCTCCAGAATAAGCAACCCACTTCAAATCAAGTTCTTGCCAATACAAGAAATACAACTCTCCACTTTTATTTTTTTTTAGCTTATTCAGAAAAGCTACATGTTTGTTTCTACCATATTATATTCTCCCAAGGTACCTAAAATGGTCACGATCATCAAACAGGAACCACTAAAAAATAAAGATCAGAAATAGAGTTAAGAAAAGTAGTTGAGGGGCCGGGGATTTAGCTCAGTGGTTTCAGCACCTGTCTTGCAAGTGCAAGGACCCAGGTTCGATCCCCAGTTAACCACATACAATACTGGGCATGGACACTCATGCCCAGCAGCGATCAGTACCACATACCACAGTGCCGGGCGTGGTGGCTCATGCCTGTAATTCCAGCACTTGGGAGGCAGAGGCAGGAGGACTGCTGTGATGTTAGCTGAAGGCTGAGCTCTGGGCCAGCCTGAACCTGGCCCACAGCAAGACCCTGTCTCAAAAAAAAAGGAAAAAAAAAGAAAAGAATAGTAGTAGTTGACCACATTACAAAGACACCAAAGAAAAAAACACAATTCTATGAAAATCATCAAAAAAATTTAGAAATCACTTAGGGAGTATTTCTAACAATCACAACAAAGTTTAATACATGTACACATGTAGGTGGATATATATATCTTACGTATGTGTGTACCCACATGCATATGTAAACAATCTATGCATAAACTTGGGTTTAAATAAATACAAAGAAAAGTACAAATGAAGTTAACTTCAGATCCTCAGTAAGAAACATAAAATTCATGACTAAATGAATCATAGTTCCTAATTCTCCACAGAAACATTTAATATAAAAATGTTTATTATCCTCACCCTACTCTGGAGTTTTACTGTAATTCCAAATAAAATCTCAGAAAGATTTTTTATCATGACAAAATAAATGTGAAGTCAGTTTCAGTGGAAAAAATGCTTAAGACCAGCTCAAATATTTTCTAGATAAAAAAGGAGTAACCGAAAGAAAACCAGTAGCTAAAGAAATACAACACTGGCCTAACTAAACACTCAGCCCAAAAGGCAGAACAGAAAGTTTAGAGATTTGAGCTCATATCAAAACCTTAATATGTGATAAAGATATTCTTAAGAAACAAAAGTTAGTGAAGAATAAATATGTTTCAGATGACTGACTAATAAACATTTGGGTAAAGTGAGATTTCTGTATCATACATGATATCACACTGAGAATATATGCGTTAAGGTTACATCTATTTTAATAAAGCTACAAACTTACTATAAAAATAAAACTGAACATCGGTGGGAAAGGCTTTTACATAGGTGCTAAGTCCAAAAGTCATAATGAAAAACATAGATAAGATGATAAAAAACTACAAGGTTCCATAAATAATAACACTTATGCATCCCATAACAAAATTTTAAAACAAATACAGAAAAAATGTGTAAAATATACAAAAAACAAAGGGTTATTTTCCTTTATAGAAGATTTTTAAAAAGTTACCAAATAAAAATACCCCAACAGAAAAGTAGGTAAAAGACATTTCAAAAGAGAATAATAAGAAGCACAACTCATGAAAACACAAGAAATACTAATGATGATCAATCAAATACAAATGTACAATCGTACTAAAAATAAAAGGCCTATGAATTAAAATAACATAAGGGACCATTTTCCCCCCTTCATTATAAAAAATTTAAATGAATGATAAAAGCAAGTGCTGGCAAGGATACAGGAAAACTTGTACCCCAGGGGGCAATTTGGCAATGGATACCAAAGCCTTGTAAGCACATTCACCCTTTAATCCACAAGTCCTCCTTAGAAGGATTTCCTGAAGAAAGAGCCAAATAAAAGCAAGCACAACACAAATGTATGTGTGAATAGCTCTATATCTGCTTTTACAGTCTTTGAGAGAGGTGCGGACAACACCCTTCAATTTAAAAAAATGAGACAATATTGTTTGGTAATTTTTAAGATATATTTATGTATCTACTTTCACACATAGAAAAATATCTGAAAAGATATATCAAAGTGATTATCTTCTAAGGGCCAAAATGAGACAAGGCAGTAAACAGGATAGTAAGATAAATTTTAAAACCATCAAACAGACCCCAAAGGGAAAATGAATTTCAACTAATATTCTCAGGAGGGCTCTAGTGAAGAGAGAGGGTTTAAGTAGTTTCCGTGACACAACCTGGACAGGTAAATTTGGACAAAAAGAGCAGACTCTATAGTCAGGGACCACTGTGCAAGAAAAAATTACCCATTGGGCTTTCAAATTACTTTGAAAAGGGATCATGATTTTACCTATACACATAGAAACCTTTACCTTTAACCACAGAAAAGTCCAGGAGACACATTTAGTGTCATTAGTGAGGGCACGAAGGATAGGGCGTCTGCACCTTGGGACCAGACAGTACAGGGCTCGGGATTTCCAAAAGAAAGGGCACCTTAGGGCAGTAACTCAAACATGGAAGGCTATTTACAAAAGCTGAAAACAAGCAATGCATTCTGTGTCCACAGAGGCTGCAGAAACTAGGGCCTGAGAAGGGCCAAACGCAGATAAATTTCTTTTACTGGGTCAGTTAGAGCCATCAGCAAAGTAATTAATGTTAGCAGCAGGAGAGAACAGCAAGCAAACAGCAACGATGCTCAGAACAACCCTTTACACATAAGAAAACAAGAAGCTATAACTTTCCTTCACTCATTCAATTAACGGCTAAACACAGAATGATAGGGAATAAAAACCAGAATGAAAGAAATGATTGACAACGATTAGGGATTAAGAAATGTTTCCAGTTCTTCAACTTTTACTTATAAATTGTAGGTGTACACCCTAAAATTTGTCTATTCAAATTCTAGTAAGCACCCTGCAGTTTTATGCTGTTTTAATAAAGTGTACGATTTTTGTGGAATCACAACTCCCCTTTCTATGTTCCTTCCTCTGTTTTTCTCTCTGGGCAGAGTCTAACCCTTGATGTCCGCTGTGCCATCACAACTTGATACTGCAGCATAGCTGGTGGCTTAACCAAGACAAAGATCCCACCAAATCAAGTCACTCAGACACACTGGCTGAGGTTGAAGCTGCACATCTCAATAAAGGTAAAGCCATGGAAAATGTCACCTAGATTTCTTTGTACAATATGGAAAACCAGTATACACATAGGACATGGACAATATTGTCCCTGAAGACAATAGAGTCCTTCCTGAATAGCTATTTAAGAAATTGTCACAGTGTAGCAAATAGAAATCTACTTCCAGGGCCAGGGATTTGGCCAGTGGTTCTGGCACCTTGAAAGCCCAAGGTCTCAAGTTCAATCCCTGGTAACCACATACCACAATGCTGGGCATGATGACTCACACCTGTAATCCCTGCACTCAGGAGGCAGAGGCAAGAAGATTGCTATGAGTTCAAGGCTGGCCTGGGCAACATAGTGAGCACAGAGCCAGCCAGAACTATGAAGCGAGACCCTATTTATAAAAAAAGAAAAAGAAATATACTTCTGCAGTAATATCAGACATGAAAAATAATAAAGCATAGCAAAAAGAAGAGAAAGAGACATAAAGGGAAGAAGGAAAGAAAAGGAAGATCAGGAAATTTTAATGAGTTCTATTGGCAAATATGAAATTACTATCACACAAAGCAGAACCTATTTTTAAATTACCATTTAGAAAAATGACCTTCAAATAAACCAACCTTCTGAGCTTGTTTCATGGCATCAAAGCAATTATTCAGTGGACCTTCAATTACTATGAAAAAAGGTCATGATTTTTTTTCACAACTTCCTTAACCAGAAGAATTTTTATTCTCCCATCATATACGATTTCAAAATAATAACAAGATGACATACTTCCGAAAATTACAGAATTTATCAAAAGAAGTACCATTCACTTGTAGCTATTTTATAATGGGGATCCCCAAGTAGTGTGGGTGTGCTAGTGGGAGCTCTTCATCTTGCTCACTGTTGTCTTCTATCTTTTTTTTGAGACAGGGTCTCTCTTTGTAGTTCAGGCTGGCCCTGAGCTCAGCCCCAAACGCATCACAGCAATCCTCCTGCCTCTGCCTCCCGAGTGTTGGGATTACAGGTGTGAGCCACCACGCCTGGCCCTGTGGTATGTGGTGCTGATTGCTGCTGGACGTGAGTCTCCATGCACAGTATTGTATGTGGTTACCAGGGATTGAACCAGGGTCCTTGCACTTGCAAGACAGGCGCCAGAACCACTGAGCTAAATCCCTGGCCCACTGTTGTTTTCTCTTCATGGAGGAATAAGCGCCAGGAGCCAACGGGCTCCGAGGTGTGGGAGAAGTCCCTAACACTACAGAGTGAGCTTCCTCCTTCACAAGAAACAAGACTTTCAGATTATAGGATATCTAAGGAAACTTCCAAGTCTAAAACAGTGAACGTTGGTATGATTGTCGTTAACTCTTACCCTAGAACTGAACCTGTGCTGAGCTGAAATTTGGACACTGTTAATGTACACATCCAATCTATTTCTTACACGCTTTGTCAAACAGCCGCACTAAGATGACTGCAAGCCAAACTTTTCCAGAAGTGCTAGAAGAGTAGTTCTACTCCTGTTACCCACTGTAAAGTAATTCTGCACTTTTCTATGTACCTGAACCAAAAGCTAATGTCTTAATTCCAAGATATAAAGTGATATCTCTTCCTACAGATTCAAAAAACTTTTATGCACAAACTAATCTGAGAGTTAATGATCAAGATTTTCTAAAGCTACATGTATATTAAAATCAACCTATTTAAGTGGCCTGATGAAAATCAGGCAACACAATTACAAAATCATTACTTAATTATGACTAAAGCAAATTAAAAACCTTAAGGGCATATGAATATATTATTATAAAGACATTAAAAACCAAGAACAACAGGGAAAACTAGTACTCATCCTGTAAATATACCTTATGATAAACAAATCTGAAGACAATATCACCTTGAAAGATATTGTTAGTGATTAAAGGGAAGTAATCTAATCTATTCCAGTCAATTATAGAGTTTAGATATTTTGCATAATCATGAAACTGAGTTTTTATCTTTTAACACAGATAACACAGTAACACAGACCACTATTTGCACAAATGCGTCTTAAAATCACTTCAAAAATTTATAGGTAGGGCCGGGGAGTTAGCTCAGTGGTTCCGGCGCCTGTCTCGCAAGCGCAAGGACCCGGGTTCGATTCCCCGGTAACCACATAACAATACTGGGCGTGGAGACTCACACCCAGCAGCAACCAGTACCACACACCACAGTGCCGGGCGTGGTGGCTCACGCCTGTCATCCCAGCACTCGGGAGGCAGAGGCAGGAGGATTGTGATGTGAGTTTGAGGCTGAGCTCAGGGCCAGCCTGAACCACAAACGAGACCCTGTCTCCAAAAACCTAAAAAAAAAAAAAAATTTATAGGTAGACACATTTCTCTTGTTAATGTATGTGCAGTCTGACAATAATAAAATGAAGTCAGCGATGATGAAGGGGGGAAAATGTGGAAGGGAGCGACAAGTGAGACTCCAGTGACAGTTCCTGTAAGACAGCTTTCTTCCTCCAGCCAGACAACTTTCACTAAATGATTATTAGAATTTCATCCAGGTAGACAATCTCGCATTCACAAAATACCTCTCTCTATGTTTAGATAAAAAGCAAAAACCTTTGTAAGATTCTAGAAAAAGTCAAATCCCAGAGAGACTGACACAGAAAAAAAGGAGAAACTATTCTATTTAGGTCTTATGGGGGTCTATTTTTAGTTTAATCTTAAACTAGACATTTTTAGAACCTTGGTGGAAATTCTAATATTAACTGTATATGATCCATAGTGGTGAATTTACTAAGCATCAGTGTAAGTTCCAGGACCATGACTGATTAGGACTACAAAAAACCGGAAAACAGAAAGGATCCTAAATATGCTGACTCAAGTCCAGGAAAACCGTACTGAAATTGATGACTCCTGGTGGACTACTGCAGGAAGAGTACAGAAAGAAGCTGGCCATCTAGTAGAGTCAAAACTTCAGGTCAAAAAACAGTCAGGAGCAGAAATGCTGCAGAAGCTGGAGATCATACTCACTTGCACACACCAAAAAGCTTCCAACACCAGCATACCACTGAAGGGCAGGTCCCACACTGAGGCCACAATTCGCAGTACAGCTGCCTACCAAGTGGCATTCTGAGATCTTCTGTCAACATGGAGTGAACAAGTCAGAAGCTCAGAATAAACAAAAGGATGAGACATGGTGGCACCTGACAATCTAGACAGAAGAACCCACTGGAACCTTAGAATCCTACAGGCAGAGTTCAGGCCCAGCCAGGTAAGCAATGACGGTAGCACATGATCAAAATGGCAGAGTCTGTGAGGTTAAAAGTAGTTGCTGATCCACAAGTTTAGAGGGCCAAATTGGAAATCTCCAGCTATTCCTCATAACATCAGACTAAACTGTTCTAGGGGTCAGCATGTTGAATACTTCTACTATAAGTCTGAATCATTCTTTCTACATTAATTCTAAACTGAATAAGTATATGGCAGCTTTGTGTTACCACAGTGAAATACCTGAGGCAGCTAAATTTATAAGCCAAAAAACATTATTTAACTCATATTTTTGGAGGCTGGAAGTCTAAATAGTGTAGGGTGGGATCTGCTGTAGTTAGGAGCAATGGTGGGAACACAGGCTGGGACAAATAGTCATATCATAAGTAAGGCCCATGAGGAATGGAACCCTTTACACTGCCAAACACAGAGTCATAGAGAAAGGCATGGGGTCCCACTATCCCTTCAAGGAACACCTCCAATGACCTAATGACTTTCCTCTAGGTTCCACCTCCCAAAGGTCCATCACCCCCAAATAGCACCACCTTGGGTACCAAGCCTTTAATCCCAATCGGCCATGGGGAACACAATTAAACAAGTAAGGTATAGCCAATATAGCAGTAAGGATGAGAATGGCTCAAAGTATTCAAAGGTGTTCCTATGAACACTCAGCTCTTCCCCAACATTCACAGACTGAAGCCTTCTCCTCCAAGGGATTGGTATTAGGAGATGAGGTCTTTGGGAGATAATGAGATAGAGTCACAAGAGAAGTCCTTGTGGTAGGGCTAAGAGCAGACAGCTTAGATAAAAAGCAAAACCTAGTCAATCCCTTCACAAAAGCATGAAAACCTCTTCTTCCTCCCCACAATGTAAGGACACAGCAAGAAGACAGCCAGGAAAAGGCAAGACAATGAACCAGAAAAAGGCCTTCACCAGTAACGAAATGTGTTGGCGGCACCTACAGCCTGGACTTCTCAGCCATCAGAACTGTGAACAATAAATGTCAGTTGTTTAAGCCATGCCACTTTTTTAGTATTTTTTTATAGTAGCTCAAGCAGACTAAGATGAGTGTAAATCCTCCTTACAGTCCTAAACAAATGTTTCTTGAGGAAGTAGTAGAAATAATCACGCATCTCTCCTGCTGTTATTAGTTAAATTCCTCTTGTTACCACTTTTTAATCACTATTTTTATCAGGCAGGTAAAAAAAAATCCCAAACATCTACGGTTTAAAATGAAAAGTTACTGGAGGTGTGAAGTAAAGAAGAAGGACACATAGAGAGCTTCCGGGATACGAGTCATGTGTCATTTTCCAACCTGGATGGTGAGTAAACAAGAGCATTCATTTTATTATTATTTTTTAGATTGCACAAATATAGGTCTCCCTTCTTTTATATCTCAATTATAGAACTTTAATAAATTAGAGGGAAAAGAACCTAAAATATCTACAGATATTAGATATCTATATCTATATTAGATATCTATATCTATATTAGATATCTACGCTAATAGAAACGGAAGAGCTCAGTCCAATCCTGTCCTGACTTCTGAAAAGGAGACAAGGAGAGCCAGAGACAAAGGACGGAGAAGGCTCCTGGAATTAGAAAGCTGTCACTACTAAGACCAAAGGGGAAAAACTAAAGAACACGGGGGAGGCAAAATCACAGAGAACAAAAGGCAACTTTCTCCCTCTCCAAAAATAGCAGGCCTGTCGGGCCACTTTTAGATGCCAGGGTGCCTGTAGGAGTCCATTTCTATTAAAAGAGGAAAACTTAGAAAGGAAAAAGAAGTTCTTGGAGGACAGCAAAGTATTGCAAAGTAAAATTCAGCAACTCACAAAAGAAGACACCAGACAGGATTTGAACTGCATCCGACTTACCTGCCAGCACAGGTCACCCTCACACTAGTCTAGTGACCACACTAGAAATCTGGGGGAGGATAAAATTAAACCAGTGAGACCAGCTCACTCATTGTCCATGCGGGTTGCCTGTGGAAACATGCACGGTGCAGCTCTAAGCCAGCCCCACAGAGCCCTGCTGTGGCAGAACAGGTTCCAGAACACCAAGGGACGGGGTCTTCTGCTCTTCACTGAGAAAGCTGATAAGCTTAAATTTGATTCTTTTTAAAAATTCTGTTTTCAATCACCAGAGCTGCCCTTTCTGAAAACTACTGATCTGTTGTTCTGATAGTAATTCTAAGATGTATTTTCGAATTCATTATGACAAGAAATGCCTTCCCTTTATCACTGCCAGAGACTCTCACTCTACTCAGAGATAACTTTGGACAAAGGAAGGCAAAATTCACCTCTGGCAACACTACCAGTGCGTCCAAAGAGAAGCAGCACCAAGGACCATGAATGTACTGGAGTTTACTCAATCATGGAGTCTAGGCCACTTCTAGGTCCTTCTGAGCAACAAGATAAAGCCTTTTATGGGCAAAAGGTCGTGGTAAATGGATGCGAATAAGCATCCTAACAAAATCTGACATGGTGGTACACAGCCGCCATTGTAGCACCCCGGAAGCCGAGGCATGCGGATAACAGGAATGAGCCCAGCCTCGGCAGCCGAGCGACTTAATGAGACCCTGCCTCAAAATAAAACCAAACATTAAGAAGAAAAAGAAATAAAAAGAGGAAGTCTTTTTCAAAATTTTCATTTCTTCATCAAAGATAACACAGTAAAGTTTTAGAATATTAAGAACATTCAGTAATTCTGAAGAGGGTTGTTCTAGTATTTTTCCATGCATAATCAGAGGGTCCGATCAGTATTACAAATTGCTGTACTTTTATATATAATTTTTTAAACCCTAAGACCATGTAATGGCACTTAATAGCCTTTTCAGATGATTAATAATATCTAAAAACCAGAAGACATTTGTGAAATGACTAATAATTTAAACACCCACACAAAACTGCAATCTAGAATCAGAAAGGATAAGTGAAAATCACATAATGAGGCTTTTTCCTTTTTGTCTGTGCTTCATGCTTGATCATTCCCTGAATTTTGACAAGAACTTTAGTTTATTCATCTTTTAAAAATATATTAAACACCTTGTTTAAAATTTTGAAAGATAACTTTACATTTTTACATTTATCTTTAATTGATATATAATATTACATATTTATAGGGACAGGGTGATAATTCAATACATGTTTGTAATATGCAATGATAAAGTCAGGATGATTAGCATTTCCCTCTTTTTAGACATTTATCATTTCTTTGTGATGGAAATATCCAAACTCCTCTACTAGCATTTCACAAAATGCATAAGTTGTTATGAACCATATTGCCCTACTGTGATACAGAATATTAGAACAACTTTCTTCTTTATCTAAGGGTATTCTGGGATCCCCTTTTATCTCACCTACCCCCTACTCTTCCTGGCCTAGTCTAGTGATCACTAGTCTACCCTTTTCTATAGAATCAACTTATTTAACTCCCATGTACAAGTGAGAAAACAACTGCAATCTTCCACATCATCACCCCAGGTTAATACGCATGTGATCAGTGATCAGTTCTCCTCAGATCTCTGGATTCTACACATTGTGACACCTCCACTCCTGCCTCAGCTTTACAACATGTGCCGTTAAAATTATGCTCCGAATGCCCGCTGAAATTATCTCTGCCTAGGAGGTATGATCCAAAAACATAGTGGATGTTAAATTTGTTTTTTAATAATATAAGACACACCGGCACTAATCCCCCTTAGAATACTCCCCTCACGCTGAACACACTTATTCCATCCTTCCTGCCACTTTCTAAAGCAGTTCTGGAAGTCGTCTCCCATGAATGTCTTCAGTTGTGCTCTTGGGGCTGTGTCAATGTCCTGAATTAATTCAGAGCGTTTCCCTTGCATGGTCATTTTGACTTCAGAGAAGAACCAAAAGTCACACAGTGCTAGACCCAGCAAAGAAGGTGAGAGAGGACACACTGTGATGTTCTTAGAAGCCTGCCTTTACATTGGGTGGCACTCAGCAGCAGCATTCACCTTACCTTTGATCATACTTTTCATAAAGACACTCAAAAAAAAGACTTCCAGAACTGCTTCGAAAAGTGACAAGGATCAAGATAAGGGTGTCTGAAGAACAGGGAGTATTAGGAGAGGGGTAATGGCAATGTGTCTTTTACTGCTAAAAACTCTTTCTAGAGTTATCATATTTATCAATCCCCCTTTATTCTGTTGGTAACTCAGTGAACTCGTATCTAATGGATTCTCACTGCTGTAAGTCATCTATTGTAGAAGCCCAAGGCTATCCAGGAAAAATACAGAATGGACAAAACTTCCCCAAAGACTGAAAGTGTTTCTTTTCCTCTTGTTGTCCTAGTCTACTGTTAATTTTTCCATATTCAGATTCCTTACACAGGTAAGTTTCACCTAAATAATAACACAAGAATTAAAAAGAGGTAGAAAAAATACTGTACGTTTCCTATGGAAAGAAATGACTCTCAGCTCAAGCTATTAAAACTATGAAGCTAAAAACTGTGAAGTCTGAACCAGTGCATGCCTCACAGAGCCCGAACGGGCCAGGGGACCTCGGGAAGTGAAGTAAGTGATGATGGGAAAGAGCAGATTGATCAAAACAACAGACCCAAAAGAACTGCAGACCCCTGGCTCATTCCTCTCTCTCTGTCTCCTTGCAATCTCCTCCCCACACTGGGCTTCAGCAAACAGCAATTTCCATGCACGCAGGAATCATAACACAAAGAAAAGAGAACAGGCACCTAGGTGTGAATATTGAAGAAAGAAGAAAAATGTTACAATCCAGAGGAGAAGAAGGGTACGCATCACAAAATAGAGGAATTGTTCAGATATGACAGCCTCATAGAAATTACTGAAATAACCTCTTTTTAAAAGGAGTTCAATGATGTATCATAAAAGAAGATGAAAAATGAAGCTGGTAAAACTCAGAAAGGAAAATGAAATAAAAAATATTACAATGACTCAAATCAAATTAGAAAAAGAAAAAAGAATGAAATGCAGTCAGGAATCGGTGGTAAAATTACAAAGAGATGATGGGCAAATCAGGTAATTTTTATGCACACGACTGAAGAGAAAAATAGGCAGAAATATAACAGAATATAACTTTCCTAAAATTGAAGAAAATCTTGAATTCACAGCTCAAAAAGGCAATTCATGTTCCTGGGAAAATGGATAAAGCACCATGAATATGAACCATGTTAAGTTACCAAGAAGAAAAGCTATGTGAACACCTAAGGTGGAAAAAACAAGCTTGAAAAAGAGAGGAAATGAGTTTGTCTCAGACTCATTCCCAGCATTTCTCAAGACAAAGGACAATGAAGTCATTTTATAAAGGCCCAGAGGAAAAAGAATTCAAAATCATATGCAGGCAAGTTATTCAAGTATATGAAAATCAAATTGTGTTACATTTCAGCAGCTTCATTTAAAATATTACTATAGGGCTGGGGATTTAGCTCAGTGGTTCTGGCACCTGTTTGCAAGCGCAAGGACCCGGGTTCGATCCCCGGTAAAAATATACCATACTGGGCGTGGAGACTCACGCCCAGCAGCAATCAGTACCACATACCACAGTGCCAGGCGTGGTGGCTCACGCCTGGAATCCCAGCACTCGGGAGGCAGAGGAAGGAGGATTGCGGTGATGTGAGTTTGAGGCTGAGCACAGGGCCAGCCTGAACTACAATGCGAGACCTTGTCTCAAAATAAATAAATAAATAAATAAAATAAAAATTACTATATAGCAGTGCTGGTGAACCTTTTAAAGCTTTCAGTGATAACAGACAGCCCACTGTAGCATGTGTGCCACAGGTTCACCATCCCTGTTACAAGGTAATCCTATTTCTCAACTATCTACCACATCTTCCGTCATTATTCAGAGAGTACTCTAAATTAAATTTATATATATAAATAAGTTACTTCCTGTTGAAATTATTATTTTCTTTCTGTGCACTTTTTTGTATTGTCCTGAAATGTGATAACGAACAGTATCATTTTAAACAAAAACTACAGTACTTCTTACCCAGAATAACTGCTTTAGATTTAGGAACTACTTTCCTGCGAGTCAGAAGTGCAAAGATTACTGACAATTAAAAAGAAACTAAGCATCCTCCACTAGTTGATTGTTCTATGATGGTTCAGTAATGACATTAACTGTAATACTGAGGACAGATGAGTGACAGGGTGGTCACTGCTGCCCTTTTGATGTGCCCATGCTTTTGGTGCAAATCAGCAAGACTCAATCTTACGGGTAACCTTACAGAGAAAATAGGATTCCCAAAGAGCTACTAAAGTATTCTTTGTTTCAAATCTTTATGTTGTTGCTCACTTCTCAGAAATAAAATAAGGTTTTTATAGCTCAAATACAAAATGCCTATTTTAGCAACTAGAAGTTGGTAGGCTCTGTGTGTGTTAATGTCAAATTTAATCGACATCTCAAGGGCAAAGGCTATACTGTGCTATATTTAAAAAAAAAAACTACTGATAGGTTAAGGTAAACAAGAAATATTTTCTAAAATATTTTTATTGTAAGAAAAATATCCAGCAAAACAGAGCTGGAAGTGGTAGGCATGAAAGATATGGAAAGTATAATCACAAAGAAAATGTCCAAACGTGGCTTGTTACAAAGGAAAATGATAAACAAAGCAATTTTTTTAATTATCTTTATTGGTACATTAAATATACACATCATGATTGCACTCCATAATGGGGATTTGTACCAGTATAAGCCACAACTTAATTCTCATTTTTTCCCATAGCCCCACCCACCCTACCACCCCCCCATATATATAAAATTTGTTTCCTTAACAAAGCAATTTTTTGTAAGGGAAGAAAACTACTTTTTTTCTTATATTCCCCAATCCAAAATACACTGTCTTCCATTAGAAAACAGGAAATCTATGCTGGCTACACGAGGTCATGAGCCCACAGAGCTGTGATCTACAACCCTCATCGCCTCTCGGTTTATCAACGTCAGAAAACAAGTCCATTAAAAAAAAAGAACACTCCTGCAAAGCCTGAGGATGCCTATAACCTAAAAAAGCCAAATCCCTGAGCCTAAACACAAACATAAAGCTATGACTTGAAAATTCTCCACCCTGGACATTCAGACAAAACCTCATGAAGAGTACTCTGAATGAAACAGGAAAAGCCACACAATAAATCCTGCTGTGCAAGGATCTGACTGCAGCTTGTCATGCAAAATGCAATGGCTTTATCCACTGTCAAAGTGTTAAATATACTGTACTTTCTTACAGTTAAAAAAAAGCCCTGTACTTCTCATACATGAATTTGAAAGGCAAGAATTCTTAAAATAGATGTGAATCTCCCTTGATTGCAAGATAAAGTACAGTTTGATCGCACAATGTCTTTCAGATCCTCTGATCACCTTTTTGCATTTTTAAAAATGTTTTCAGCCTTCCCTCTCCTTTTCATTATATTTCTAGCTTTATACAACCATTAATTTTGACAAATGCCTGCTGTTTTTTGTCAACATACATGTATGATTAACTGGGTAACAAGATTTTTCTCATTTCACTTAGACAAGACTGAGGATTATTACTGTATAACTGTTGAAGAATTACACTTTTGTGAACCTGAAAGAAGTTTTTAAAAATATGTTTCCAAATGATGATAAAGCATGAGAGGTTTTATCCTTTACATGGCTAATATTTATACAAATAAGATCATCTACAATCCTGGAATGAAAAATCCAATTGCCAGCCATCTATTTATCTTCACATGCAAATACAGATCTCAAGCTATAGCTAAGGAAATGTTTAAAAAGACTGAAGCCTAGAGCATGGGAACCTAGGAATGTTAGGTATGTTAAGAGGCAGTACTAAGTAGGTGCAGCAGCCTGGGAAGAGACTTCCTAAGTCAAAGTTCTTCTCTATCTAGAACATCAACCACTCAGCGAAGTTCAGAAACACAAGGCAAAATTCCCACATCCACTTCCTTCCACTTCCATCCCTACCCTGCTCCTACCCTGTTTTACCTACCATCCTGTAGGTTAACTAATCCCTTCCCATAAGTCTTCCCCTCCATGAAACATGCTCAAAGATGGCAAAAAAATAACTTCTGATTGGGAAAGACTCTAGTGGTAAGGGAGGAAATGAGTAGCTTATGGAATAGTGTAAGAAATTCCAAGGAGGCTGGTGGTCTCTCTGAGACATGCACTACCAAGGGAAAAGAAACAACTCTTTCTTGCACGAGAACTTAAGCTTTAAATCTAATCCTTCTTAACATGATGATTCATTGTACAGAGTGTCAACACATAATCAGAGAATGGAACTTTCTAGAAATCAATGCGCAGCCACATTGCTCACATAAAACTAATTCCTCTTCTCTCTCCCTAATTTTTCCTTTCTCTTCTTTCCTATTTCCTCTTCTTTTTTCTTTCCCCTACTTTCTCCTCCCCTTCCTTCTCCTTCTCTTCTCTTTTTTTCCCTTCTCTTCCCTCCTCCTTCCATCTCTCTCTGAGGGAAGACTCAGATTGCCTTCATATTATAGAAAGATGAGACTGCCCTATAGAAAGTCAAGGAACTCTAGAGCCACATATTATTAAATTCCAAGACTACAAAATGTGTAAACTTACCATGGGAGATTAGTTCTCTCTTGTGTTGCCATCATTTATGAATACAGTGATCCAGTAACTAGCTCATGGGTCATGAATATTGAAGAGTTAATTCATATAATTCATATACATTTCAGTAGGCACTGAAAATACTCAGTAACTACTGTTATTTTTCCCTGAATTCCATTTCCTGCTAACTCAGTTGGTTTAAGTGCAATTCTTATCCTTTTACTAATAATTCTGGAAGTGAAAATAAGATTCAAGGTTTTACTATTAGAAACTTTACTTTGCGTAGTTCAGGTAGAAATGTATATCCACTTGCAAATTCAAGAACTGGTAGGTTTGATAGTACCTTCTTGCATTGTGAGCTACTTGGCTTGATCAATCATAAAAGGCTATTTTATGGGAATTAAATCTTACGTTTAACCTCCAAATGTAGATTCTCAATCCCAGTATCTTCATCCAAGCCCTTGATACATGCATTCTTCTTTCTGTTTAAGTTTTGCTAGTTAGGTGCAGAGTACAAACTTTAATAATTCCATGGACATGGTGCATAACTCATACATGTAAGGGCCTTGCTGGCATCTTTCTCTCTGAGGAAGAAAGAAGAGGTAGGGACTGGAAATGCAGAGTCCTAGGTTCAGGGATGACCTTGAACAAAAGAACCATCACTGAATTTTCAGATCTTCCATGTAAATGATGCGAGTCAGTGAGACCTCTGTGAGAGCACATTACAAAGTATGGGCACGCGGCTACCTTTCTAAAATTATTCTGTTTTAGCTTACAGACCTTCGATCCATTTCATTTTAGTTTACTTCATAGTGAAAGATATGGGTCTTGATTCAGTCTTCTGCATGTAGACAGCCAATTTTCCCAGCACCATTGGAAGAAAAGGCTATCAGCTACTAAGCAAATGCAAATTAAAACAATATGAGAATTAAGCCGTGTCACGTACCGGGACAAATTCTCAGTGTTGACTATGATTATAACATGTACATAAAATGTACTGATAAAACAAATTTTAAAAAAAGAAAAAGAAAAGAGACCCAAAGCCAGGCATGGTGGTGCCTAACCAAAACAAACAAACAAAAAAAGTGAGATTCTGTCTTAATTCAGAAAGAATGGCTATCATCAGAAAAAAAATAATTAATTAATTAAAAACACTGGCAAGGATGAAGGACCTCTTCTACATTGTTAGTGGGAATGTAAACTACTGTAACTATTATGGAAACCAGTAAAAAGATTCCTCAAAAACCTAAAAATAGAAATTCTATTTAATCCAGCTAGTCCCCTTCTAGCTATTTTCCTGAAAGAGCCGAAGACATACTATAGTGATCCCTGCACATCCAGCAGCACATTTTCTACCAACTAAATCTAGGAAGCAGACCACATGTCCAACAGACAAACAAATAATGAAAGTGTGGTATTTATATACAATGGGCTATTACTCTGTCGTCAAGAATAAACTTAATTTATATGTCAGAAAATGGATGCACCTTGAGATCATAATGTTAAATGAAATAAATCAGATACTCAAGCTTAAATATCAGACGGTTTCTCTGACATGAGAAACCAAAAATATAAATAAAAAGCAAAACAAAACAGAGATAATAGGAAATTGGGAGAAAAATCTTTTACAAAAGAGATAGGGACCAAGAGATGTAGGAAGGAGGAAGAGAAGGAAAGGAAAGCGGGTGAGTAGAGAACGGAGATGTGTGATGTACGTGCACCAATTCCCCATGGAGAATGTGATCACTATGTACTGAAAACATGTACTAACAAAAAACCCCACAAAGTTATTTAAAACTCTTTGTTTACCAGACTTCAGATTACTGATACTGTTAAGTACTTGGAATACAGCAAGGACACAAATCAAAAAGGCTTACAGAGCTTTCTAAATCTTTTTTTTTTTTTTTTTTTTTTGAGACAGGGTCTCCCTTTGTAGTTCAGACTGGCCCTGAGCTCAGCTTCAAACTCACATCACAGAAATCCTCCTGCCTCTGCCTCCCAAAAGCTGAGACTACAGGCGTGAGCCACCACACCCAGCACTGTGGTATGTAGTGATGGGTGTGAGTCTCCAGGCCCAGTAGTGTATGTGGTTTCCAGGGGATAGAACCGTGGCCCTGGTACTTGCTAGACAGGCACCGGAACCACTGAGCTAAATCCCTGCCCCTCTAAATCATTATTTTAAAGGCAGGGTATCTCTTATATTTGGCTAAAGTGGTTAAAGGAAACTTCAAGTTTTTAAGGTTTGAACTACACAAAACCTTAATAACTTTTAATTTTTCCTTCTTATGGCTCTAACAAATTAAAAGGAACAAATTTGTAAGAGCCAGGCTGAAATGACAGAGTCATGGATCACTTCTCACAAGCATGCCATAAGCCTAGACTTACTGGTAGAGCAGAGAAAACAATAACTTCACAAATAAAAAAAGTAAAATGATCTGATATATTCTATGCAAAAACAAAAGTATTTGACAGATGTCATAGAATTTTTTTAATGTCTTTTTTAAAGTTTAGCATATTAAAGAGCTGTGGATTTAGCTCATTGGTTCCGGCACCTGCCTCACAAGCACAAGGTCCTGAGTTCAATCCTTGGTACCAAAAAAAAAAAGGTTTAACATATTAAAGCATAAACTTTAGATATTTGAAAAACTCATTTAATGTGGAACAATTCATTCTCAGTAACTCCATATACATGAGGCTTCACAATGTAATATATTTAAAAATAGTTTTTTATGTGTTTTAGGTGACAGAAAAAAATAGGTCAAAAGTTACATAGTTACAGCATATACAGTTGTGTAAATGAAGCCATGGTAATTTTGAGTGTCTTTTAAATAGAACCTTATGATAGTTTCAATCAAGTGCTCCCAAGAATAGCAAAACAGGAAGTAGAGTTTTGCTTGTAAACCCTAACCCAGTCATCAATGAGGCCAAGAACAGCATCAACTTATGACAGAATTCTTGCAAGAGAAACTGATTACTAGTCAGGAAACTAAAAGTGTACTCTGTCAAAGGAACCAAGTACTAATTCAGCGCCAATTATGTAAGCAGGTCTTGTCCACGTACCGTTACCTCAGTCAGACCTCCCATCAATCTAGGTTAACACTTTGGTAAACTGAGCCTGAAAGGGGCCCATGATTTCTCCCAGAGACAGAACCAGGATGCAAATCAAATTATTTTGCTACAGGCCAGGGATTTAGCTCAGTGGTTCCAGCTCCTGCCTTGCAAGCACAAGGTCCCAAATTCTATCCCCAGTGACCACATACAACAATGCTGAGGGTGGAAACTCATGCCCACCAGCCATCAGTATCACATACCACAGTGCTGGGTATGGTGGCTCACGCCTGTAATCCCAGCACTCGGGAGGCAGAGGCAGGAGGATTGTTGAGAGTTTAAGGCTGGTATAGGCTACTTAGTGAGTTCCAGGCCAGCCTGAACTATAAAGCGAGACCCTGTCTCAAAAACAAACAAACAAAAGAATTATTTTGCTACAAATCTAAAGGGTGCTTTCCACCACAGCACCCTATCAGTTCACCAGTTTTCCAGATACTGACAGAGCCTGCATCTGGTGCTGGACAGTTTCAGGTGCTGACGAGTGAGGTCCAGCTTCCTCCCCCAACCCTTCCTCATCTCAGGCCTCCTCTCTTCTTACTTCCAGGTGGCTGCCTTCTTAATTTGTCTACTGTAAGAAATCATCTTTTCTAATTCAAGGATTTTATTCTGCAGGTACCAGGGCTCTCTTGGCACACTTGGCTTTAAATAACTAAGAACCTAATCCTTTGGAGTGAATATACTTTTTCTCCTTAATTGTGTCCACTTTTCGAATTGACACCATGACGACACTGGACCACAGGGTGCACTAAAAGTACATCACTTTCCCCTACGGGTCACAACAGCCTGACAAATTTAATGCAGCCCTGTGGGAAGTAATCTATACTGCAGGAGATGGTGTTTCACTTCTTTACTTTAATCTTATACTTTGGAAATCGTTAACTAATAAAAAGAAGCAATTAAGTTCTCACATGTGGCCATACTCATTGCTAGGTCTAGAAGGGGAAAAAAGTCACTTAGCCCATCTCACAAACAAGTGTGAGATTTGAACACTCTCCCGAGCACGGTGCGTGGCTCACGAGCAGAGCAGCGTGGCCTGTCTGGAGGACAATCCCGCCGCACTTCATCGAGTTACGCACATGAGATGCTACCGCTCCTCCGGGCATGCTTGGGCTGGGTGTGCACCGACTCCGGCATCGCATTAGAATGTGACTCACAGGTGTGGAGAGCAAAGGAAAGCTAGATTTCTCTCTCTGGGGGAAATGAAAGAAAGGGGGTGCACTCCATAACGTACTCTGCCACAGTTGGGTATAACAAAAGAAATATAAGCAGTTTTGATCATAGGTCCTTAGCAACTGCTGAGTAGAGACCTACAGCATAACACTGATTATGTGAAATACAACTCATGTTCACAAAACTATAATATGTATTTCTATAAGATCATATACAAACAAAAAATTGCATGAAATCCATTAGGATGGTTGACTTATTAGGATATGAACAGGGAAGATAAGAAAAGGACAAATATGTCGAAAAAGAGAGAAGAAAGAAAACATTTTTAAAAACTGGGGTCTTTCCCAGATGGATGATGTAATGTACCATGAATGAGAAAATGCCCAGTGCAAACATTTGGACCTAAAGTTCATTTGAAACCTTGCAGAGCATATATTATACACCAAAACATGCTACTTAGGAGTGCTTACCTTCCTTTGCATTATCTTCAAAGTCAATGAAAAAATATTGATTTTTACTATGAATATTTCTATTATATATTAAGGATTCAATAATTATTTTTTAAAAAACCTTTTAAATTTCTAAAAAAAAAGAGGAAAAGTTTCTGATGTCTCACAGGTAACACGGGATAAAATGCATGCAGTCATTTATGAATTTTTTTTTACCTAAGTCATCAGAAAATGATCTGTTTGAACAAAGATAACCAGATAGCCACTTTAAGCAACAGGCCCTAACAGGTTTGTTCATGGGATGATAGATATGTTAAAAATTATTTGATATGTAATAAGTACAACAGTATGGTATTTCACACTGATTGTTCTATTTTTTTATGCATCATCAGTTCGCAAAGGAACTTAGTGCATTTTCAGTATTATTCTTCCTGATACGATCAGATCAGGTACAGATTCATTTTTAGCATCAAATTTGATTCCTGCAATATCCTAATATTTTGTCTAAGGAACATGCTTTAAAACATACTCAAGTTACTTGTTCAATTCTATCCAGAATACTAAAATACTTTCTCACATTTCAATGTAATTTATTTCTATTATATTTAACACACTCATCCTATATCTCTTAATGGGTGGCTGCTAACTGCTCTCTTAACGGAATACAGTAAGTTTAGCTCATCTGTAAAACATTGAGACAGCAAAAATCTGGCAGAATTCTACTTGAGCTGGCTTTTATCTTGCAGAAAGTTCTTAAAGACTTCAAAACACCCTTTTTTAAACTACAAAAATCTCCCACTGCTCAATAGTACTGAGCACAGGCTGGGAGAGACTATAAATAGCTTCTTACATGTTTGAAATATAGTATTTTCATGTATTAGAAAAATTCTTTTTATAATGTTCCAATCTTTTCTTCTTGGAAAATGACCCGCATTCTTATTTTGTATTCTAGGTGAACCTATATGTACAGAATTTTGGCTATTTTCTTTGGGACAATAGCAATCTCAGGAACCAATTTCCAAAAGATGCTGATAAGTGATTGAAGCAGGCTAATATCCAGTATTCATGAGTGAGTTGCTCTGAAGTACAAAAATTGGGAACAAGGCATAAAAATTACAAGAATTCAGAAAAAAGAAACTTGGTGGCAATCGTCAGTCTAAAACTCAGCTGCACAAGACTGGAGAAACTTGGAGAACATGGATTTCTCCATGAAGGTAACAAGGGATTAGAGAGTCAGCCAGAGAGCCGTCCCACATGGCCTTAAAGGATTTCTAAAATACCAAAACTTCACAGTAAAAAGAAAATTTACTAAAACAACTACAAGTTGTTCTCAGAAACAAAAACAAGTACATAATTATATGTGATTATTTTCACCTAGGTGTTCTAATTGAAGGTCTTTTCATCAATGCAGCAGCCTTCATAAATCCTGCCAACTGCAAAGTGGAGATTCAAAAGCTACACAGGTAAGTAAAAACAGGGAAAGTAGCTCCCCTAATAGCGTCTTTTATACAAGAGTGTTAAAAAGGAAATTTACATTTTTACTTTAAACTCAAAAAAAAAAAAACACCACAGTAGGAAATATTCCACATTAAACCCAACTCTCAAAACAAATGCTAGAGGTGCTTTCTTTAACAGTAAGGTGCTATCTTGCCTACTCTAGAATAAAAGTGTGAGATTGGCATACTGAAAGTCCTCTCCAAAGTGGCCGGCAAGGAAGCAGGGGGCTGATGGGAGAGCGCCCTCCAGGAGGACACCAGACAGAGCTCAAAGACACACACCCTTTGGCTCTTAAGGTTTCCTTGAGGCCAGCAACAAAGAGAGCTACAAGGACAAGACTGACCCGATGGTGCACAATGGACAGAATATAATATTGATGCTGCTCCACAAAGTACTGCTTCAGAGCAGTTAGTCAACTGATGCTAATGAAAACTCCGTGATTTCAGATCCGGCATCATCCATTGCTGAGACAGATATAAATCTTACTCACATAAATGCTTTGTTTCCTTCCTAAAAGCCACTTTTGAGCCCCCACTGTTGATAAGCGTAGTAACACTTATCACCATGGCAAGCTACCCACACATCTATGCCACACACATCTTGAGTAATAGTTAAAGATGTAGATTTTGTACTTTGAGAGCTATATCATTTAACTATTGCTTACCAAGAAGTAGCCTTTTAAAGAAAGGGCCAAAAATACTGTTTTCTTCTGGATTTCTATATGGCTTGGCAACATGATGACGGCTATAACAAACGATGCCTGAGCATGAGTCTTCGATGTCATTACCACCTGACCAACACAAGAACTCATTCAGCATGCCTTGTGTCCTGTGCCTCAGAAGTAGAAAGAAGAAATTATCTCTACACATTCTTCTCATATGGAGAGGGAATCCAGAAATGGAGGGAGGGAAAAGGAGGGAAAGAAAGGGCATAGAAAAGAATTAAGGTGCAACATGTCCATCTACCACCACAGCATGAGGAATGTAAACATCACAAACATGTACTAATAAAAATAAATTAAAATACAGTGAAGATAAATTTTCAAATAAGCCATTCAACATTTTAATCATAAAAAGTACTTCTAACATCATACCCCGAAGGGAGACAATCTCAAGTGAAAATGTAGCATGAGTTCCTGGTGCCAGGGGCAGGAATAGTTTGCTGAGTTTAAATCCAGAGTTAAAAACCTTCCCTTCAAATGCCTCCATGATAAGAATGTCTAACAGTTCCTTGCACGTCACTCAGATTTTGTAGTTGCCGAAAGGCACATGAAGAACCCAGAAGTTCAAGGCTCAAGGAAGAAGTAGCAGTATTTACTTTTGAAAGCAATGCCGTCACTTGGCATTTACGTTCAGTCATGAGTACATTGATGATTTAATGGGAACAAAGTTAATAGGTCTCTCAAGGAAGTAAGGGCAGATGTTACTTCTAATTGCAGTTAAAATATCAGGACTTCTTTGTCACATTTATAAAAACTTCCGGCTTTTAAAGTGTAGCTCGGTGGCAGAGCACTTAAGCTTGATCCCTAGCACCATCAAAACAAAAAACAGAACAAACAAGCAAAACCACCCACAACAACCCTCTGACTATTAAAGCTGTAGTAGGTACAAATACAGGTAAGGAAAAAGTGCATAACAGCTCCGTGGACCAATAGTCCATCACTTGTTTATATCTCGTAAACACTCTACCAGGCACTGACTCATCTCTGAGAACAAATAGATGCTCAAGCAGAATTATTCTCCTCCAACACATCCAAAACTAATGCACTACTCATCCTGGAATTACTCAGCCCAGCCATCAGCTCTTCTGTACACTCTTCCTTGATTTCACTCTAAATGACAGGCTCCTTAAAGCCACAGCATCTTATTCTTTTTCCATAACCTACTGTAGTATAAAAATCAGGATCACGGAAGGCCATGTGCTAGCAATCACGTAAAGAAGTGTTTTTGCCACTGTCTGGAGAATGTGAAGAGAGAAACATCTTTTTAGGGTTAAGTACTAGGTCAATGCTTGAAAATGAATGCTGCAATGAGGAGCAGACATCTCAAGCACTATTAAATTCTCAAGAAATCCTTGATTGGTCAAACAATAAAGAATAATTTCTGAGGATCCAAAGTAGAACTTGGTGATTAGCTAATAATACCGTATTGTATACTTGAAGTATGTAGGAGAGATTTTAGTATCCTTTTCCAATAAAGAAAAAGGAGAAAGAGGAGAAAGACAAGGAAGAGGAGATGGAAGAGAAGAAAGTCAGCTATGAGAGGTGATGGAGCCCTGGATATATTCATTATCTTGAGCATGATGAGCGCTCATTTCACAACTCATACACATACAAAACATCACAGCCTGAATTTTATGTGTCACTTTTGTCAATCATACCTTAATAAAGCTTGGGGAGTTTTAAAAAGAAGATTCTAGGGCTTTATAAAAAATTTAGTCTGTCTTTATGGTGTGAGATCCTTCTAGTCACATAGTTTAGTCTGATTTATTGCATATATGAAGTCACTTGGGCAAAAAATCAAAGAGGAAGAAACACAGTCCGCATTCTAAAATGTGTTAAGAGCTTGTCGGCCTCTTGTATTCCTGTCCTGAAAAACTAAATGCATTTTTAATTATTTCAAATTAAAGGGCTTTAACGTGTTTTTGTAGAAAGGATTTTTGAGCCTATATTTGTCATTTTGTTTTAAACACAGTCTGAATACTAAAGCACATGGGGTCATCACTGAAGATGAATTAGAGCTGGCCTTTTAAAGAGAGCACTTTTATAAACAAATCATGATAAACCACAGTCAGTATTCTAATTCACAATTAATTTTTTAAAGTAGGGGAAATGACTCTTAATGAAGATTCTAATCTATGAATCATCAAAAATGATTCTAAAAATAACATAATTCTTATTGAAAACAAGACAGTTGAGAATTTTAATGAACCATTTCATCTCAAGCCTCTATAGGAATGTATACAAAATCAGGGAGAAAAAAATTAAAATAAATTATTAAATAAATTTAATAAATTATTATTTGGGGCTAGATTTATACAAGGAAAAGAAGTGGTTAAAAGGGAAGATGTAAAAAACAAATAGAAAATGCTCAAAGTAAAATTGGGTGAAGGGGGAAAAATAATGAGATTATAACAAAAAAGAAAGGAAACAAATTTTATGTATATAGGGGGGTCGTAGGGTGGGTAGGGCTATGGGAAAAAATGAGAATTAAATTGTCTTATATTGGTACAAATCCCTGTTATGGAGTGCAATCATGATGTATATATGTAATGTACCAATAAAGATTTCAATAAATAAAAATTTTTTTAAATGATACAAAAATAAACAGGTCATAGATGTGTAAATATCATATCTTTTCTCTGATTTAAGAATATGAAGTTGTAATTGAGTTGTAGTATGTACAGTTGATATTGTGAAGTAGAAAATATTTAAAAGGAAAGAGTGTAAGGGTAAATAATGAAGGGAAAATGAATGTGGTAATAATAAAGAAAAAAGAAAACAAAGATTGTGTATATAGGGGCTGGGGGTTGCAGGGCGGGGAGGAAAAGGGAAAAAATGAGAATCAAGTCATACAAACTTTTAATGTTGAATGTGATTATCATGTGTACTCATAATGTACCAATAAAGATAATTAAAATATAAAATAAAATAAAAATGTTTTACTTCTCTACAGTTTGCCTTCATGGAACTTTAAACACATCTTCAGTTAAATTTATCACTAAGTAATGTCTGCTATGGTCTGAATGTGTGGATCCCTCTAGCACTCCGGCTGGAAGGTCAACCCAAGGTGACAATACTACAAGCAAGCCTCCGGCCATGAAAGCTCTGATCTTATGAGTAGATGAACACCTTTACCAAAGATACTTCGGGCAATCACCTGGACCTCTCATCTCTTCCCCCACACGAACACATATTTTGCCATTGTGCCATATGAAGACAAAGCAACAAAGCACCATCTTGGAAGCAGACATCTTTTAATAGATCCCCAAGCTGGCTGCCATGGTGATCTTGGACTTCCCAGACTCCAGAACGGTGAGACATAAGTTTCTATCATGTATAAGTTACATGGTCTGTGGCCTTATAGCAGGGCAAATGGACAGTGACTCATTCTCAAAGGTTTTCCAATGGGAAATTATAGGTTCTGGTCTCGGTCATGTCACCATGCTGTGTGGATTTCTTTATTTCCCAGGGTATCCGTTTTTTCTCACTTCTCATCCCACATCTCCTGCTTACCTTCAAATCTTCACCATCTCTTCATCTTCAAAACTTTATTGGGCCAACTCTGATACCAACTGAGTAAGAGCCTATCCTACACAGAATAAAGGCGTCCACAGCCCAGTGCTTCTCAGGCTTTTACTTAATGCTTATGAACTTGTCTTCCTCTCCATTGTTCTGTGAGCTTCATGAAGGAAGATCATGACAATCCAACAGTGCCTGGAACTTAGCAGGCATTCAATAAACATTTGTGAAATAAAAGCATTTGGAATGGTCCAGAAAGGCTCCCATTAATAGAAATCTGTCTATGTATTTATTGAAGTTAGAAAAAGCTTTATGCACTTTGATAATCCAGATAGTCCAACTGAGAGATTCATTTAAGTATTTTTTTCTGATAATTTGCAATAATATGGTTAATACATACTAACCATTATCCTAACAAGTGCCCCACTACACCAGGACTAAAGGAGTAAATTCCTCCTGATGGGAAAACATCTGTGTCTCTGGACAGACAAACTTCTATCACACAATGAAAACTATACCCCAGTGTATGGCTTTTCACATTTAATTGTCAGAAAAGTAAGACCTAAATTCAGTTAACTACCATAAATAACATCTCAAATGTCTAGTCATTTCAGAGCCTCTGTGCCTTTCACTTCTGTGTCCTGATTAAGCTCAGCTAAAACTCTGATTCACTCCTTACACTTTAAAAGGACAAGAAGTACTCTGAAGAATGAATCTGGTTCAGGTTTTATTTGCCCACATTCTGCACTGGGATAAATCAGTCAATAAATCACCTCTTTATTCACTAGATATATCTTTTATACCCTAAACTAAACAATAAAATGTGAATCTATAGACAGAGCCTTACCATTAGCGCTAGAAATTCTTAGCTGCCATAGTTTTTTTTCTCTTTGGTAGTACTGGCTGTACCCACCAGCCCCTCTTTCCTGGGGAATCACAGTCTTCTCATCTTCTAGAATCTAGAAAATCTAAATCCTGCTCCTATGGGCCTGCTGATTCCCCACACTAGTGTTTACTCTTCCTGGATCCCATTCATCCATGATAATTAAGGACAAGAAGGGCTAAGGCTAAGAGAGCTTCTTACAAGGGGCAGAGAACAAACATCTACTACACTTTCCCATCTGAGAGTTACACTAGTTATTCCTGTCAAAACAAGAATCAAGAATCAATATGGAGAGTCTAGGGATATAGCTTACTGGTAGATGTTTTTGTCTAACATGCACAGTGCCCTGGGTTCCATCCCCAGCACTTCTCCCCCAAAATCAATATGTAAACATCAGTGATTTGGTTGTGCTTTTATTTTAATGCTTCTATTATTGTTATAGTCAACTCTGGAAGTCATTCTCAAACCACTTCGAAAGTAGATAGACTACATCTCAAATGAATAGGAGTAGAACTTATTAAATTGTGGGCAGACTTTATTTTATTTTTAAAATCTTCAAAAGTTTCTGGACTTGACCTATGGACACAAACAGCAATAATCAAAAGCAAGTAATGGGCACAATAACCAAAGCACCCCACACAGTTTTAACTTTTCAATCAGAAATGCTCAGCTCTGACCTGATACAGCAGGTACTCCCTGATCAGAGAAAATTACAAAGATAAGCACTACCTCGTACCCTAGAAACAAAATGTTCAGAACTAGACAAGAAAGGATGTCTGCAGGAGAGAAAATCCCACAGCAACTCATCTCTACCAGCAGTGGAAAGCTTAAAATAACTACTCTAGGCCATATAAAGTGCTCCATTCACCCACGTCTAGCACACGCACAGGGGCAATAAATATTTACAGCCACTCTAGGGATCTTGCCTTTTAAGATTACTTACTGTCATAGAAACTTTTTGCAAAACTACCAAGGTGGACCCTACATCCCTAAAGTATCTAAATCCAAAAAAACCCCCAATTTCTCAAAGCAGCCCTTGTATAATGTAGGAGGACAATTGGTTACGACAGAGGAACAGGTTCACCCATTAACAGGGAGCACTTAATGCTGAATACCGCACAGCAGCAGATTAGGACGGTGTGTGTGTTTGTTGAGGGGGCCAAAGCAAAGCACCTGACACTGGTAGCTTAAATTTCAGGCATTTATCTCCCCTCAATGCAAGATGCCCAGATCAAGGTATTGACGAGGTTCGTCTCACTCTGAAGCCCTTCCTGTGCTCGCAGACGATGCCTTCTCCCTGTGTTTTATGAAGTTTTCCCCATGTACGTGCATGACTATGTCCAAATTTCCTCTGATAATGACTTGAATTTGACTTAGTTACCTCTTCAAAGATCTTACTTGAAATGCAGATACAATATGAGGTTCTGAAGTGTAAGGCTTCAACATACAAGGAGATAAAATTCAACCCATTACCAATGATAACGCTCAACATACGGGATTATTTTAAATTCTGTCAGGGCTTTCTGTGTTTTCTTTACACTGTTAAAAATTAGGTTGGGGGCCAGGATTTAGCTCACTGGTTCCAGCACCTGTCTTGTAAGCAAAAGGGCCCGGGTTGGATCCCCAGTAAACACATACCATACTGGGCGTGGAGACTCACACCCAGCAGCAATCATAGTGCCAGGCATGGTGGCTCACGCCTGTAATCCCAGCACTCGGGAGGCAGAGGCAGGAGGATTGCTGTGATGTGAGTTTCAATCTGAGCTCAGGGCCTGAATTACAAAGTGAGACCCTTTTTTTAAGACGCTGTCTCAAAAAAATATTAGGTTGGGCATGATGGCACCAGCCTATATTCCCAGCCACTAAGGAGGGTGAGGCAGGATGATCATAATTCAAAGTCAGTCTGGGCAATTTAGTAAGATCTGTCTCAAAATAAAATATAAAAAGGGGAAGGGATGTGGTTCAGTAGTAGAGCACTCCTAAGTTATACACCTAGTTCCACCAAAAAAAAAAATAAAAGACCAAAAAGGTTCCATTCTTTTTCCTCAATTAACACAAACAGCCACTAGTCATTTGAGGTGTGCTGAGCTCAAGAGTAAAGTGATAGTCTGACACTGTGACCAAGAGCCACAGTGGAAGAGGCTCCAGGTAGAGAGGACCTGCTGGAATCCCAGCAGGTGACCCGCCAGTTTGTTTAACCCTCTCACAGATCTCTACAAGAAACTTAAATAGTAAAACACAGTAAAGCACTATTGTCTTAGTTACTTTTTCTCCTTGCTGAGACAACATACCCAACATCTGTAAGTTAAGGAAGGAAAAATTTATTTAGCTCACAGTTTGTACAGATCCATGTTCCATAGTTGGCCAGTTCCAAAGCAGAGCAGCATGGTAGAGGGGTATTACAGAGGGGAGGTGGACAGAAGACAGCAGAAGCAAGGAAAAGAAAAGACGGGCCTCATTCTGTTCCTGACAGTATATCCAGGCTATACGACTAGTGTCAAACCCATCAGTGGGCTAATTTAGTCATCACCTGTCCTAATCCTGGAAGCCTAGGTAGAATATAAAAAGACAGATGCTGCTAAGCTTGCTTTGCCACCTTTTCCTCAGCCCGAACTGGCTCTCCTCTGTGATGCTCCTTTGCCAGGCCACCCTCCCTTGGAGCCAGCCAATTATAACCTGAAACCTCTCAAACTGTGAGCCGAATAAACCTTTATCCATTAACTTTGGGTATTGGGTATTTTGTCTCAGCATTGAGAAAAGTAACTAAATGTCATTAGTGGTGCAGTAAAAAAGCTTCTGGCTGTAGATCCCTTGAAATCAGTAACTAAAGCCCCTCAAAAGCAGCATCACAGAGACAGAACACCCTAAAATGGACAGTAAAGTAGGTATCCCCCACTCTGACTTCTTCAGACCAAGGCTCGGTGAGTCAGGAGCCGCAGCAGCAGATCTGAGATGGGCCGTCCCTTTCCAACTCTCCGGCAGGGAGTTTGTGTCTTGGGTATATGAGAGGAAGGGTGGCAGGCAGACTGATGGGTAGATCGTAGGAGGGAAACTGGGGCCATCCCCTGACACAAAGGCCAGCCAGCTTCCCCCAGGAGTCAGGGCTCGCATGTCTGAGCACCAAGACCACAACCCCACACCCTGGGCTGGATGCAGGACAGGCTATTCCACACTATCCCCAGCCCCAGCTCCTCTCTCTGCTCCTATTCACTCATGGAAGGAAAACGAGACAGGAGGCCTTCTTCTTCTCCTCGGGTTTCTTCTTAAGTTCAATTCTCCAAATCAGCACAGTTGAAGAAAGGTTTAGCAGCATGGAGCAGAAACTCGCACCTTCGAACCGGGGAAGCTCTGCAGGAGGTTTGGCTTCTGTCTCCTGCCAGGCTGCTCAGGCTTCACAGGGAGGAGCTCCTAGGTCTCCACCTGGCCCTGGAGTTGGCACTGACCTGCTCCGCAGCATCGCTGCCACTGTGTGGAAGACACCTTCCATCATCCTGCACCTTTCACACTCTAAGGTGGCTCTGGTGCATGGGCTGTCAAGAGCTCGCAGCATCCATCTTACACCGAAGGCAGCCGCCTGGAAGTACGTGTAAGACTCCTGGCTTTTTTCCTGCACAGCAGGAAGTAGTGAAGTCATTGCCCCTGAAACAGCTTTCAGCCACTAGACTGGCAGTCAGTGCACAAAAACCAACTCCCTGGCCTCTTAGCTGGTTAACTCTCTAGCATGACCCAAAGAGTACACAAAGTCCCAGAGTTCTCAAGGCCAAGAGCCCCAGTTACCGCAGAAGTGAGCAACTTGGGACTCCTCCTTTGCTGGCTCCAGACTCCTCCGCATGTCACTTTGCAATTCTCCTACAGTTGCTTCCTAGAATCTTTGCCTCAGGTGCTGCTACCAGAGGTCCAAACCAAGTCTCACACCAAACTCTACTTGCCCAGAAGCCCTTCCCCCATGAGCTAGAGCTCAAACCACTTTCCAACATGTTTAATACTATTCATATACTTTTTTAATCTCATTTCTCCACTGCAGCTTCCTGGAGGAGGAAAGTCCTTTCACACAGCTCTGAATTCCCTGTGTGGCTCAGCACAGCATCTTACATGAACTAGATTCTCAATAAATAGCTACTGGCTGAATGAATTAACCATTCCAGTCAACATGAAAATCGAGTTCTTTATTTAACCTAACTAAACTACATCAGTGTGGCTGTTTTCTTCTTTCAAAAGCACTGCATGAATTACTTTTATGAGCCAACTATCAAGCATGTATATTTCTGTGAATCAGCATTTTCTAGATATGTGACTTAAATCAAATACTTCTGATCCCCAGAAAACTGGAACAAAGATCTTTTTTCTAAAGATGGAATTACCTTGCTGGGTGCATTAACTCAACCTTTTCATCCTTCCTTCCTTCCTACTTTGTAGTGGTTCAGCCCATCCCTGTCCCCGTGCAGATGCTGAGACACCTGCCCCTCTAAAGCCTTGCTCACCTCCACTACCAGCCACTGTCCTGCACATGTTCACCAAGTGCTCTCAGTGCTCCTGGGGAAACAACACTACCTCAAGTCTCTGCATGGGAGGATATCACAGCCAAGGTCAATGTATTTCTCTGAACCAGGAGGGTGAGGGTTACGTAGAGTTTCCTTTCCTGAGGTGTTGCTGGCCGTGAAGAGCTTTTAGTTTTTCCTCCACCTCATCCAGTATGAGAGGTTTCGCTCAGGTCCCCATAGTTCCTGACAAATTAAAGTTCTCACTCCCCAAGATTCAGTCGACCCCTCATGGTTAGGTTACAGCCATCTAAGGCTGAGTTTATACTCCAATTTCACCCAGCAGAGCTCTTTTGAACACTTAAAGACAACAGGAGAAGCTGAGACAAGAGAAGCTGGTAAGAGTCCCGTTCTCTCACTGGAGTAATGTTCATGTCAGAATGTGCTTTATAAAACAGAAGGTCAGATATTCGGTGCATTCTGAGAAGTTTCCCTTCTCTACACAAGGCAGAGTCAGGGGGAATTCAGGGTTGTATTTCACTTCAAATAAAAAGGACAGCTTGCCAGGGCCCTAGGCAGTCACCTTGAAGCCAACCAGGTGGCCAGGAAATGTAAATATCTAAGCAGTCAGGGACCTGCAATCTGGTCTTCTTTCTTTTAAGAGTTTCTGCCAAATATATCCCAAGTATGTCTTCAATTCAGTAGAAGAAGAGGATCTGAATTTGTGGCACTCATTTTCCTGAATGTGTATCAACCCAGGGGCTGCCAAATCACCATTCTTTGTCTTTAGTTCACTTCTAGGAGGGAAAAGGTCATGTGATGTACTACCTCTACCTCATTCACTAACATCAGGAAGAAATACACTGACTGAAATCAAAGCAGTGTTTCTGCAGAACTTTGCCCCCTCTCAAGGTCATAGGATCCATGACAGCAGTGACTCTCAGTCCAATGACTATCTTGCTATAGTGACAATAAATTGTAAATAAAATATTTTTTGAGTATAGTCTTCCAATTTAAAGACATACATAAATACCACACATTATGACATTAACCATTCAGGAAGAAAAAGCTTAAGAAGTTAAAGATATGTCCATACAGCAGTGCATTATTTAGCTGCAACATAGATAAAGCTTGAAAACCTTAAATAAAAGAGGCCAGTCACAAAAGACGCACACTGTATGAGTCCGTTTATATGAAATATCCAGAACAGGCAAATCCACAGAGACAGAAAGCAGGTTGCTGGTTGCCAGGGGCTTGGAGGAGATGGGATATAGGGCTCCTGTTGTGGGGGAGGTGAAGAAAATGCTTTCAAATTACTATGTGGTGATAACTGTACAGCTCTGGAGACAGAGTAAAGGTCACTGACTAGGACACTTCAGTGGGATGGATTTGTAGTATGGATGGCAGTGATTGGATTTGCTGATGAAGGATGAAGAGGAAGAAGAGAAAAAGAGGAAAAGGAAAAAGGCAAGAAACCTGCCCAGAATTACGTGGCAAAGTGAATGGCAGGCCTCAGCTTCAAAACCAGGTCTGTTTGACTTCAGAACCAGTGCTGCAACCATTACAGCCTGCCCTAGAGTCCTCATAGTGAATGACACCCTTACGCAGTCTCCTTTCTCTTCTCATCTGCTCAGTCTGCCAATATCCCAACTACCCTGCACTCCAGCCACACTCTGTCCTCCTTACCCCCTCCACGTGTCCCCCAGTGCCAGCTGTCTTGCTGCCCCAGCTTCATGGAGCTCTCAGACCCTAACGCTCAGAGCTTACCTGCGCTCAGGCCATCTCCACCCACAGGCCCTCTAAGTCACAGCCAGTTACGTTTTTTCAGTGCCCTCATTTTTATCTGCTGGCTCAACATCTGCATCCTGCCCCAGAGTGAACTGCTAAAGAAAGTGGCACAAACCCGGCCTGTCTCACTGGCAGCACCATCGCACCTACCAGGATCGCAGGCTCAGAGCAGATGTTCATCCAACATCTGACAAACAAGTAAGTGAGATGCATCACACTCCCAGGAGATGCCTCAGCATGCCCAGGCCCCGGTGCCTGCTGGGAAAGCACAGACTGGGAAAAGGCTCTGCTCTCAGGGCTCACAGACAGCAGGCCTCACACATGAGCCTCCCGAGCCTGAGGAGCTCAGCACCATCTCGATCCTGTGGCCACCACGCTGATTACTTTTTAGGGGCATCTCTGTCCTCTTTCCTTCACATACTGCACAACATATACCCTTTGCTTTGCTCTCCTCTGATGACTTAAAATGGTGGCAAACAGTGTGGTAATGATCACCCACTGGCAGAAATTAGACCTCTCTCTCATCGGGGGCTCTTCTGTTTGCTCCATGTCTGATTAAATATTCTCTTCACTCTTTAAGTTTATCTAACACGGATCTGACTTCTACGTTAATTCCAGCCATGAAAATTCATTTCACCTAAAGCTCCAACTTCACTCGGCAACACACTTCACGCTCTAATACAACCCCCAACATCTCGGGTCAGGCCGCTGGCACAATCAAGTTGCCCTGATAGCAGAGGACGCATGGATGTGACCCTGACTCTTCCCTCCAGAGAGCTCCATCTTCCCCCTTCCACAGGCCTCTCCCACACTCCTCTCTTCCTTCCAAGACGGGATCCTGATACTCAACTAGCTGAGTCATTCTGCAGAATCCACAGTCACTCCTCTGGGATTCCACAACGCTGGGCCTACAAGCCTCCTCCTTCACTCACCACAGCAACAACACACCTAGACTAAACCTTAGAAGAAAAACAAAATTTAAAAAACACCATCAGGAACGAAGACATAAAGATGAACACACAGCACACAGGAAAGCTCCTAATAGATTCTTTAGCTTGACCTTCCTAACTTTCCTCAGCCATTCCTTCCAGCCATTAGCCAAACTGCCACCATTTTCCTCCATTCCCAAACCTCCCTTTCTCTGTCCACCCCATCCCTGTGGCAGGTGACATCATCTCGAAGAACTTCAGAGGAGCCTTTGCTGAGCTCCAATTGCTCGTCTGCACACCATCAGACTGGCACAGCAGTGTACACAGGCTGGCTCTCCTGTCCCCACCCATGTGCCACCTCCTATTCTCAGCTTGCTCCCTTTGATCTTGACCTGGTTCTGTCCCTAGGATCATCTCCTCTCCTTTGGTACCTTCAACCTGACACTATTCAGCTGTTAAGAGCTCAGTTTACCAATTTGTTCCATTAACACCAAGAGGTTCAGCCTTGACCCTCATGTCTCCTCCTAGCTCTTGTCTTCTCACCCAATATCTTCTGCAGGTACTTACTATCTTCATATCATTTTCTTTATTCACTCTGAGTCCTGGCTTATGCTCCCCAGAGCTTCACAGAAACTGCATCCTTCAGATCATCCATTTTTAGTTGTTTGTTTCAGAGAAAGCCCTCTGCTTAAAACCAGAAAGAACTGGTTTAAACCATCCAGGATTGCTGAGTCAGTTGTCAAGGTGACCTGGAACAAACTTACTCATCCACTCATCCTGATGCTAAGTTCTCCTACATACTCGGGGCATCCCCATCTGCCATTTTTGAACACAGGATGGCTGAAGGACCATGATCTTTTTTTTTTTGAGACAGGGTCTCACTTTGGAGTTCAGGCTGGCTCTGAGCTCAGCTTCCAACTCACATCACAGCAATCCTCCTGCCTCTGCATGAGCCACCACGACCAGCACTGTGGTATGTGGTACTGATTGCTGCTGGACTTGAGTCTCCACACCTCACGTCCAGCATTGTATGTGGTTGCCTGGGGATCGAACCCGGGCCCTTGCACTTGCAAGACAGGCGCCAGAACCACTGAGCTAAATCCCCAGCCCAGAAGGACCATGATCTTAAACTGAGCAAGCTCAGGAATATGCCCACCTTTACACATAATGACAAGTCTTTCAATATGAATATGCACATACTCATGTTTACAGCTGTTCAATTCCTAATAGTGAAATACTGGAAGCAGCCTATATATCCACTGAAAGATGGATGGGTAAAGAAAATGTGCCATTTATATATAATGAGGGGCTACTCTGCCATAAAGATGGAAAAACTTGGATAATTTGTAGGAAAATGGAAGTTGCTTGAGATCACTATGTTAAGTGAGGCAAATCAAGCACACAAGCTCAAATATCACATTGTCTCCATTATATAAGAAACCTAATATATAAAGTAC